>JADNYJ010000040.1:0-262790 GCA_015501075.1 Gymnopilus junonius | reverse complement strand
ATTGTTTTCAACAGAAGATTGCCTTAGAGGTTCAAGTTCGCGTCCAGTTGTTACAGAATTAGATTCTCAAGAACAAGCTAAAGAATACAAGTAGACTAGCTACAGTTTATATACTATTTGTGGTTAATATTAATATAAACGAAATGATAACAAAACAGGGGAATCAGAAGGGGTGATCATCACAGAGGTACTGTGCAAGGGTGATGATCAGAAAGGAGAGATTGTCCGCATATGTGTAAGAAAGAGAATGATCATCTTCGAGCAAAGATGATCATGGAGAAACTATAAATAGTAAAGTCTGACAATAAATATAACAAGAAAAGAAGGACATATAAGATAAGAGAAAATGGGGAGTCATAACACCAATAGGCTGTCCATCCTTTCCAGTGGTGGTGCACAATCCTCGGTAATGTGCGACACCGAGTCACATGCATGTCACACTGTGACAGCGTCAATCTGTTGAGACATGGCTTTTGCACCTTCCACACCATAGATATTGCAGGTTTTGAGAGCTATATACAAGAGTACAATGTGAATGAATAAGCTTATAATAATTTTATTCTGCAAATTGTAATTTAAAGCATAAAAATGTGAGATTACTCATTTTTGCCTGCCAAAAGTGAAGCTCTGGAATCATTTGAATAGAACTCAACAACGGCAACACTTATGGGCATGATTTATAGACCGATTTTGATCGGATTTTAAATCGCAACAAAGTTACGGTCCCAGAATTTTTATTAGTGGTCCTTATCAACAGTTACACCTCTGAAATAGGTGGTTTTACATGTTTAGGAAGCAAAATTAAAATTTGGGCTTCGTAACTTTGTAGCTACGAAGGCTGCGATAAATTTGTCTCTGCAAACTGAGTCTCCATTCACCTTCATTTGAGAGTTCTATTCTGCACGAGACTGAGCAGGTTAAATAGGCACTGCACAGCCACTGATCTGCAACCAGATTCGGATGCTGCAGCTTGAGGTGCATGCATGGAGGGGCCATGCTGGCACAGCATGGCAGAAATCTTTCAGAGACATTGTTGTGAGGCTATACAGTGCATTTCAAGTCTTTACATCCACTATAACTGCCATTGTCTTGGAGATTGGCCCTATTCTGCTGTATTTTCGCATTTTTAGCACTATCAAGCATATCTCAAGCCTATCCTACAATTCTGTAAGGTTGAAACCATCTCTAGACTGATCTGTAAACTCATATAGCATAATAGAAAGCTTTGAAGCTCCTTTTTCATCCATTTTAGGTGTAAATTTACTGAATAAAAGGTATTATTTTCTCAGGCAACACTCTAAAATCTACATTCAAATATATTGGCAGGGGATTTTACTCTGCTACCATGCCTCCTTCAAAGAGGAAGCAACAATTAGCAGCCTTGGAAGCAAAGCGAGCTGAAAAGCAGGATGCATTGAGCTCAGAGACTTCTGTGAATGAACTCTGGAGTAGTCTGCAGTCTGCAAAAACATGCATCACTGAGCTCAAGGCACAACTTGTTCACAAGAATGAGGAATGCAGTAAATTGCAATCTAGCCTTGACAAATGCCAGGAGAAGCTGGCTAAAACTCAGGAGAAGTCCACCAACTTGGAGGAGAAACAGAAAAACACCTACCATGAGCTTCGTATGCAGCGCCAAACCACAAAGCGTGGGCAAAAGAAACTAGCACAGTTGGAAGCACAGGTGGAGATTCTCAAGGGTGCTGAGAAGGAGGCAGCCTTGCATCATCGACGTGGTTCAAGGCAGTCAGCACAAGCACTTGATGTACTCAAGAAGGAGAATGAAGGCCTCCAGAGTGAGCTCTCCAAATCTATGACATGCTGGACTGCCCAACTGGACAAAGCTCATTCAAAGCTCAGTGTATCTGCAGATGAAATCAAAGTCCTTCATCAACATGCCTGCAAATTACTGAAGAAGGATATTCGGAACAAAGAAGCAAGCAAACAGGCAGTAGCCTCTACAATGGCAAAGATTATGCAGCTGCAATCAGTTCACCATCTCAAGACCAAGGGCATTTTCACTGAAGAGACCTGAAATATTGTTTGCCTGTTGGTGAAGGCTGGCTGCTCTCGAAATTACATCAGTGAAGTCATCACCACTGTTCTAAAATCTGCTGGCATCACAGCTGTTGGTACAATCAGCCATCCTTCTGTCACATGCATTCTGTGGAGGGTTACTATGCTGCTCAGGTTCAGCTTGGATATGAAATGAAGAACACTCAGACTATGACTTTCAGTGCTGATGGGACCAGTCACTGGAGTGTCAACTACAATTCTTGACATTTTCATCTTCTTGTCAAAGATTATTCTTCACCAGACAGCAATACAAAGCAATGGGTGACCCAGACCTTTGGTATCAAATCCTCTCGGGATGGATCTAGTGAGGAGGCATGCTGACTGGGAGGAAAGTCTGAAGAAGATTGCTGAAATCTATAATAACAGTCCTTTGGAAAACGATCTGGCAGTCTCCTCAGATATGTTGACCTCCTGATCAAACTTACAGGAATGAACACTGATCACTGTGCAAAGGAGAAAAAGGATGCTCAGATGCTGGAGGACCTCAAGGCCTGGGCTGTTGATCAGAATCTTGGAGAAGACCAAATGCTGGAGATATCACTGGAAGAGGTTTCTGACTACTTCAAAAAAGCTGAACAGAAGATGATCAAGAAGGCTGGTGGTCAGCGCAAGTGGGACAATCTATCAGAGAGCAAAAGGGCAGAAAGAGAAGCAAATATGATTGAAGAAGCAGTTGCTGAGCTTGGATGAGAGGCATTTGAACAGCTTTCCAATGAAGAGCAGCACTTCCTATGGCTCTTTATATGGGCTGGGTGTGGCTGTCACAAGGACTTGAACACAGTTCATGGTGGATATCTTGCCATGCTCAAGTGGTGGGATGAGAATGAAAGTGAGGAAGTGCAGCACCCTGTTCTTCTTGCAAACTGTGACAATGACCCAGTTGTCCAGGAGGAGAAGCTGCTCTTGCCAAGGGTGATACTCCAACACCAGCCCAGGAGCGTGCATTCAGCAAATCGACTTGTGGTGCCATCAAGACTGCTGAACTTGCTGGTGCAATTTTCAATCACAAAAATGACAAGATTGGCCATCATGATATCTTCCATTTCTGGTGTGGCAACATGTTGGAGTTCCTTTCACATTTCCTGATGTTTCAAACAATCGATTCCAGTCATTCTGTGATGCAGCAGCAGCACTTATTCTTCACTCAGATGATTTTCTGGCCTTTCTTGAAAGTCTCCATGCCAACAAGCACAACTCAACACTGAATCACATGGAGACTAATCTCAAGAATGCCCTGGAGTGCAGTAAAACCAGGAGTGAGCTTGCTGTTCTGGCAATTACTGCTGAAGCATTTCATATCCATATATGAAAGCAATACGTGCTTCCAGTGACAAGAACCAGAATATGCTTGATCTTGGTCCTCTTCACAGCAAAGTCTATGACCACATCCAGAAAATTATTGCTGATCCTGACATCTTGATTGGTGCAGATGCAGATTACAGGACTGCCACTCTCAATGGTGAGGAATGGGAAAACTCTGCTGTTGTAGCCAAAATTCTGGAGCTTGCACCAGAACTTCCTCACTTCCGTGAGCTTTTGGTTGCCTTCCTCAATGGAGCTTCAGAGACCTGGGAGCGATTTACTTCTGAATTTGCCCCTGGAGGTCTGATTGATGAAGCAACAATGGAGGAAAGGGAACTTGCCTGGATGCCAGCAACCAATGATGAAAATGAAGGTGCCTTGGGCTTATTCTGCCACCTGATGCGATATCAACCCCAGCTCACACTTTTGAGTCATAACGCATTATCAATGTTCTTCAAGAACAACACACAGGCATTTATGCAGTGAAATTCACAAAGGATGAAGACTACCAATATTTATGAGCACTTGCTTGGCAGGCCAATGGTGAGGAGAGAAAGCATCGTGAAGAACTTGTTGCACACCTGACAAGATCCAGGCAGAGCGAGCTGCACGGAAACAGGTTCGAGCAGAGAATGCTAGGATATCAGCCGAGAGAATTGCAGGAGTGAAGATTCTGCTTGATAAAAGTGTTGCAACACTTAAAGGTCAAGCCCTGAAGGATCAAGTGAAGGTTTTCCAGGCTGCTCATGCCCCCAACCTTCAACAGAAGTGACTGCCACATCTGGCTGATGACATGTGCCAAGCACTCTCAGATGCTGTTGATATGTACTTGGCAGGTACATGGAAGCTTACAACAGATGAGGAAAGTGATGGGGACACTACTGATTTGGAAGAGGAGGAGGAGGACAATGAGGAGGATTGGGTAGAGGAGCCATGGTAGCAAACTATATCACATATGTCACTAGACTGGATTTTCCTATTAAATTGAGACAATTACATCAATTTAACCACTGAGGATAGGTCATACATTCAATCTTTTGAATATTCTACAAAAAGAACAGAGGAAAACCATTGAGAACTCGAGGAATGGCAATGTATCAAGAATAGTGACAGAGTGTGAGCCGTAATGTCATGTGATGGTCCCGTGACCATGCTGAGGTTTGTGCAACCCCATTTCCAGGCCAGTACATGACTGAAGAATTCCTGACAGGGTATTGAACCTCATGGGCTTTGCCCGACCAGTCAAAATCAATGAGCATGATGTCGAGCAGGGGCTCTCTATTCTCCCTGAACACAGGGCAGTATGAATGGTCATCCATGATTTTCACTTTGACAAGAATGTTATTTGGGCACATATCCCCATGGACCATCTGCTTGCTTTGGAGAATGCCAATGATATGAGATAGGGTTAATTCAATATTGGGTCTAAAAGTCTCAGCAACATGCAAGTGCACCGCCAAGTCCTCTAGTGTAATCCAGCCCTTTTCTTTGGGTGTTTGGGGAGGAAGGAATTCCATCAAATGATATTTGATGAGAGGATCAACCTTATCTCCTGAGTCTAAATCCAAATCCATCCTGTCTTTGGGTGCAAATTCAGCATACAAGGTAGGAGCAAATTTGAGATCAGCAAGCAGCATATGTACAGAGGTCCCGTACGTCTTTCTGTCATGAGGGTAGGTCACTTTGAGGATGTAGGTTGTATTTGGGAAT
Source organism: Gymnopilus junonius (assembly GCA_015501075.1). Lineage (NCBI taxonomy): Eukaryota > Fungi > Basidiomycota > Agaricomycetes > Agaricales > Galerinaceae > Gymnopilus > Gymnopilus junonius. The sequence goes on along the minus strand of JADNYJ010000040.1, from coordinate 257,702 downwards.
TCCCGTTGGTTGCTTTTCAGCTTCAGAGTATGCTCAGCATCATCATCATCAATCCCACTTCCATCGGATTCCAGCCTTGCCTTGTAGAGAATGCCATCCTTCATTATCTCTGTTATCCTGATGGCCCTGCTCTCCAAACCTACAAAGGGTGTCTTAGCTATGAATTCCCTGACAGACTTGCTCTCATTGAGTTCGACCACCTCGCGCAGCTGCTTGAGGCATTTTTTGAGGGCCCAAAGTGAATAAGCCACCTGCTGGGCATTGTATCCAAAATCCTTTTCAAGGTCAACCAAACCTGGAAGATACTCTGAGATTTGCAATCCACTAGGGGAATTGCAAACAGTGCCAGCAAAAGACAAATTTGTCCCTGTGACATATCAGAGGAAAAGCGTACATTGAAGGACCCTTTGACATACCGGCCAATTGGATAAAAATTGCTGGTGCACTGCATGCCCTTCGAATGGGCCTGAAACTCTGGACAGATAAAGAGTATAAGGTGTTGCTGTGAGCAAACAAGTCATCTCTTCCAGTCAGCTCCTCTCTTACTTCTGCAATGATTGCAGGGTAACCGTTGCTTGAATGACAATAAGTGAGGTTGAACTTGGCCTGGTGGGGAGAAAGAATAACCTCATCCATGTTCCAGCAGTATTCATTGTCATCAGGAAACAAGCAGCTTAAAGTCTCGCAGAAATTTACAAGTCCTGCGCTGTCCTTCTGAAAGTCAGCCATCTGGGCAATGAAAAGGTTGGCAGCCTTAAGCACATCAGCATAATCATTGTCATGTTTAGAAGAGGAAGCATATGCATGGTGCAAAGTATAGTGGTAGAATGGAGCACTGATGGACATTATTCCGGGGTACTTTGCAGCAGTATGAAAAGGTAACCCAGGTGCTTCCTGCGATGATGTTGAATCTGATACTGCAGTTTGGGCTTGTTCAAGGTCAAGCACTTGAAGGCACGAAGTCTCAATTTGCTTGAAGTAAGTCATTATCTCCCTGCCAATGTTGGGTTCATGAATAAAGGGTGATAAGTCCAGAATGTCATAAGGCTTTTCAACTGCAGGGTCTTCGAAGAGACCAGCTTCAATGGGCCCTTGAATTGCATTGATAGCGGCAAGCTGTATCTGTAAACATTGGTACCAACCCAAGCTCAAAACGTCCAGGCAGCCTTTGAACACCATTACAGCCTTCTGCAAGCTATCTTGTAGATCATGCAGGACATCTTGAGCATTTAATCTGGGCTTCTTCTCCACAGGCCCTGTGCTACCCAGAGCAGTTTCAGAGATATTCAATTTGCATTTCTTGCCTTGACCAGGAAGAGGGCTCCCATGATGATGTCCAGGGTGCTGAGGCACTCTGAGTAATTTGTCACTATTTTGACTCTTCTGGCTCTTCTGACTTTTCTGACTCTTCAGACTCTTCTGGGGAGGGACAGGGGGCTGCTCAATGTTGATAGCTTGTTGAAGTTCAGCCAGTGCTGGCCAAGATCAACTGGCCTGAGGCTCAGATGGCAGACCTGGGCTGCGAGGCATAGTGGAATGGTGGGAATGAGGTAATCATCTCATGTCTCTTATATATTATATATGGCTCATCCCCATGGAAGATCCAAAACATCATGATACATTACTCCTGTGCTCTATTTGCAGAACCACTGCTGGCAACAGGTTATTTAAGTAGACTAAAAATGATTAAAAAAATAAATTAAACATGTTTACATGTTTTTGACCATTTTTCGAGTTCTTGAATCTATTAAAAATGATATATTTTAATTCTGAAAAAATATAATACAGATTCTACCTGTATTATAAAGTTCTTAGCCCCACAGAATCTAAAGTTTACATCATGTTTTTGTATAGACAAAAGCTTTTGTTAAATTTTACATTCACAATTTCTTTTGTTGTCTTGTAAATGATAAATTTAGCAAGAATTTTTGTTGTTGGATAAACAAAAAGAACAATGTTTCGCACCCAAACTGAATTGAAAATATTTTTACCTTATTTTAAAGGAACAAAACTTGTCTTAAATACTACAATTGACAACAAGAACAATAAAACAATAAACTCTACCTTTCTGTCACCATTTTTGATCAAAAAAATTTAGCACAAGTATTGCATTTAATAGGCCTATAAATATGCTAAAAATGAAGTGTTTGACAAAAGAATTTCTGTACCAGCAATTGTTGAGTTGAAAATAGATTTTATGTGATGGAAAAGCAGACCAAGAACATAAACATGTTTAATTTATTTTCTTAATCATTTTTGGTCAACTTAAATAACCTGTTGCCAGCAGTGAACCTAGTTGACTGGGTCAACCATGAAGACTCAATCTCTGCACCAGGCTCCGCATCAGCAGCTGACTCATGAAAACATGTTGACATAGGTCACATGGCAGACAATCAACTAGAGGTTATTTGCAAATTCTGTTCAAGTGAAAAAGTGGAGCCTACTGGGTCTCTGATTGGCTGAAGGCCCCACTTTTTGCCTCATGAGGGCATATTTTTCATTTGTTCAGAAGTTGCAAATAATCTCTACTGTCAAGTCAGCTGACTACTTGTCCTGTCAAAAACTCATGGAAGTTACCCGGCAAGTGTTCACTGGTCAACACCACATTTGTCACACAATAACTAACTAAGCCATCAGACAGAGTGTGACAGATACCATCATGACTGGTGAGTACTTGGCACAGGACACTCCACATAACTTGACAGGACAAGTCTCCAGCACAACTCTAGCTGACTTGACATTTGATTGTCCGCTGTGTCAGATCTGTCTTGTACGACACATCTGGGAATGGCCGGCCCATAACCCCAACATTGTCATCTTATCCTCATTGTCCTCATCCTGCTACCTTGTTCTTACCAACAGTTATGCATGCCGTGCACTGCATTAATCACTCATAAAAGGTCTGCAGTGCCCTACTCTCCTTTCTCATACTATTCATGCCTGCTTGTCATTGCCAATATTACACCTGCAATGGCGCAAATGTGTCTTTACCCACCCTTAAAGCTCATGAATGTCAGGATTGAGTTCAACTTCTCAGGAATGCATCTGATTCAGCACAAGAGGCATCCAGATGTCAAGATGATGCCATTCTGCATATGCCTCCATACTTGAACAAAAATCATCCAGCAGTTGGAGCATCGAGACAGGTGCACCTAGTTCAATGCTGTGCAGGCATGTTCTCCAAGCCGATGAAATGGTGCAGATTTGGTCTGATATCGAGCAAATGCTTACTCCAACATGGATGTCATCTGTTCCCTCTAAGCTTGGACAACCATCATGGAAAGCTCAAGGTAGATCAATGGCAAGTGTTGGGAACAACTTATCTACCTGCATCTTTGATTCAGCTTTGGGTGACTGCTCTGATGACTGATGATGCTATGAAATATTGCATATAACTCTGTCTCTTGTTTCCACCATTACTCTCACCATGTCCCATATGATTACCAAGGCCTTCACTGATGCCCATTTGAGGCATATGCTCAACTACCTCAATGGGCTTAGATGTGTGTTCCCAGATTATAAGTTCCTCCCAAACCATCATATGGTGCTTCACATTTACCAATATCTCATATTGTTTAGCCCAGTACATTCCTGGTGGATGTTTCCATTTGAATGACTTATTGGTGTTCTCCAGAGAATGCCTATAGGTAAGACATTTACCCTTCCCTTCTCCTGTTCACTGTTCTGATCCAAGGCAGGTGAAATCGAGGTCACCATAGCCTGCGCCTATATGCGATCTGGCAATATTAGAATGCTGCCCTCAAAACACAGTTGTCCTGAGGTCATACAGCACTCTCGCCCTTTCTTTGAAAATCTTTTCCACCTCCAGCTCTGGGATGACCTTCAGACTGTTGTTACCCAAATTGTCGGTGCAACATGTGCAGGGATTGCCTGAGCCTGCATATCAAACTGAAAGGGCTTTGCCTGCTGATCTCAGGTTCACCTTAATATGGGCTAAGGTCAACTCGCTGCTTCGAGGCACTCTACCATCCAGACTGGTCATCAATGGCTTGACTTTTGCAATATCCTCCAAGCACCCAGGAAACTCTTGCCTCATGGTATCATCTCTCAACTCATTGGACACAGTATCTGCTCAGCTCATCTATATCATTCACTTTCAATGAGACTCAAAATGAATTAAGGCATACCTCAGGAATCATCATCACCAGACTGCCACAATCTCTCATGACCCTTATCTCAGCTTTCCCATACTTCACTCATGGATCTGGGATGCCCATCTCAGTGAAATGGAGATAATTGAGCCATCGCAGGTCGTGTGCCACTTTGCTTGTCTTTCTTTCACACTAGAAGGGCAGGAGCTGATTGTTGTTCTGCCTCTGTCAAAAGTGAGTCTTTTAATCATTTGCAGCCCCATACCTACCTAATTCATTGCATAGACAATCATTCTGCAGGATGATCTGGCAGATTTTGAGCTGATGGCATAGATATCTCCTGAATGGGATGCACACTTGGACCATGTGCACATATGATTCAAGGACAGCCTCAACTGACGAGAATCTTATAACTCCCTGTTCACTGGGTGCAGTGCAAGCCCCTTGTGGTTTTTATTGCTTTCAACAGTCCTCAGAGGATGTTCATCAGCTTGTTGGATTTCTTCTGCCAGAAATTCCAAAGGAGCCCCTTATCTGCCCTTACAACTTTAACTTAGTCTCTTGTCAAACAAATGGCAAAGAATAATTTTTTGGGTGAACAGATCAAACATAATAGTCATCTTTATTGAACAATAAGATCAAGTGAATTAAAAGATTCTGCATTGTGTTTTGAAACATCTGATATAGCAGAGTGCTGAATAGAGTTTCAGAGGCCTGGCATCCTTCCACATGTGTGGGTATTCCATTTAGTTGGTCTGTTGGTAAGTTTCTCAAAGGAAGATTCTGGAAAGAAAAATACATTTCCAATTCTTCCTGGAGTCAGCACATTGCAAGAACTTGCAGGTGTAGGCTTCCATTCTGACACATGGTGGTAGAGTTGACCAGACAGAAATATGACCAAGTCTCCAGGCCTATAACTGCAAGGTGTAAGAGCAAGAAAGTATAGATTTAGTATTACTTGCCTGAGCTTCAGGCTAAGATCTGGCAGATACAATTCACCACCTGTATAGTTGCCACAGTTGAAAACAGCAGTGGGGCCATCGTCTAAGCCATCTTGGTGAGTGTGCACTGGCAGTTTCCAGACAATTGCCCTGCCTAGCCATGGACCAGGGTCTGCCTTCTCCCAGCACCTGGCTCTAAAGGCAGCTTCATATTTAGTGAAGTAGTCCAGGAAAGCAACTCTGAAACACTCTCTCAAGTAAAGAGCAAGATCAGCAGTTGCCTCAAAGTAACTACGAATGCCTAGCTGGCCTTGGTGGGTGTTTCTACCTGCCATGTCCTTAGAGTGCATCATGTACCCAGTCTAGCAGTGCAAAAGTATGTCAGCTTCACCTTTAATAATAAGGAAGTGAGTAACTGACTGAATGGCCCTGTTGATGCCATGCATGGACAAGATGTGTCACTCCTGTTCATTCACACCCAGAGTGTGGAGTGGAACCGACACCTTCCCTGACATATTCTGCTTCGCTTGTCTCCTCATCCTGGTAGGTATATGCCATGACCTTTTTAGCATCTGGATGGCAGATGTTCTTGGTGTTCACACAGGGTGGCAGGACAGAATGAAGTACCTGAGCAGCCTCATGATAATGCTGGAGGGTGTTGGTCTATGAAGGAGGATAAGAAAAAGAAGTACTTGAAATCTACTTACTCACAGGAATACCATCAAAGAAGTGATTCCTCCCCTCCTCAGCATCTTCAGTGGTTCGCCCTGCAGACCCGCTGTAGTATGGGGCCTACAAGCTTTCAAATTAGCAATTGGAACAGCAAGGATAGTTGAGGCTACCTTACCTGAGATTCTATCTGAGGTCCTTCCTGGGTCAGAGGGTTGAATCTATTTGCAAAAACGCAGACCAAGGTCTCGCCTTCTTCATCAAGGAACCAACCCAAGAAAGCATTGGGTACCAGAGTGCACATCTGGTGGATTTTTGCATCTGCTGCCCATATATCCCCTTTCGCATTTTTAGCACACTGTGCCAAGTCAGACAGATTTACTCCTTTGATATGAAAGGTTGGTATGTGAGTCCTCCAATGTTGGGCCTTACAGCTGGCATATTCAGTGAACCTCCATTTTTGGCTGGCAGTCGACCATTGATGATTACCAGCAGAGGTCAAGGTATACTGTTTTATTTGTGGAAATGGGATGCAGGCATTATGCTTGCCCTCCTTTAGCTGGTCATTGAACTGGTATATGGCTAACTCACCAAATCTATGGAGCTCAATTCCTAAAAACCTAGTTATGACAACAATATCAGAAGGCAGATGATGTGGTCACCTTGGGATGGCTTTCTGTTTGTTTAGACCTTGGCATTGACAGTCAAAAGCGAACTGCTGGAACCCATTAGGATTCAGTTAGGTTTGGGTTTGGTTTCAAACCCCGTGCTCCCCAATTGCCTCCTCCTACCTCAACTTGAGTGGGCTGGGTGCATCTGTTTTCGATTGCCACATCTTTCTTGTGTCTTTCTGTAATAGAGGTTATCTGTGGATTACTTATTTCTAAGGAGTTCCCATATAAGTCAAAGCTCCACTGCCCCAAGCCAATCAGAAGATGCAGAATCCTAGGGTCAAACCTTGCAGATAACCTCTATTATTCACTGTGGGCTTTGGTTTGAAAATCATTGTTATGGGAAGCTTCTCACAGCTCAGGCACATTCTGGGGGACCATCCAGCCATTCCTTCTGTCCTGATTTGTTAAGTTCTTGATGAAGGGAAGGGCAGAGCAGGCAGAGGAGATCCACATTGGAGCTACGTTGGAGTATGTTGGTGTCAGAGTTGGTCTTAGCATAACATATGTAGATGTAGGGTTGAGACTTCAGCTTCAACGTGTGTGTTGCGCTCCATTGTCTGGACATTGTCTCAAATTTTGGAGTCGGATCGGAATGAGAGAGCGGAGTAGAGAGCGTGGATTGATTAATGAACAATATATGAACTGAGGTACCTAATAATAGTTCTAAGGTTTTTATACTATGGAGGAAACTAAGTGGAGACCATACATGTACTAGTGAGCAGGCAGATGTGTAAGTTATTCTGCACTACTCAGAGTTGCCTAGCTACATGTAATCTAAGTGTCTACATGTTCCGGGACTTGTAGTACTTTGAGGGGATCATGAGGTTGGAGTTCATATAGTCAGAGATCGGAGTTGGTCGGAGGCACATATATAACAGTATTTCCCCCTTAGGCCGAACCTTGAGGCCTGTGCATGGGAATGGTCATGTGCTGGTTGGTTTTGGTTGTTTGAAATTTTCATTTGGTCCTCTCTTCAATATTGTCATTCTACCTCCCCTGTCGATATGTCACACACCAATTCTGACTCGGAGGATTTCGAAGACCTTGAAGACCTCGAAGCGCAGGAGCAGAAACTTGTGCTCCAGAGGGAAGAGCTTCATCGGAAGTGAGAATGGATGGAGCAGAGGTGATGGGAGGCAGAGGAGCATGCAGAGGTGGAATGGGCAGCAGAAGAAGCACGGAAGGTGGCTGAGGCAGAGGAGGCAGCAGAGGCAGAGAAGGCGGCAGAGGTGGAGTGGAGTAAAACTGCGAAGGGAAAGAAGAAGGTGCAGCCAAAGGAGAAGGCAGCTGTGACACAGCAGAAGGCAGTTGTGATGTGGGAGTCAGCCAGAGTGTATGAGGTGGTGGTTGGAGTCATCTGCATTTGGTGCGTGCAGGCAGGGGTGAAGTGCCTATGGCCAAGGTAAGTCCCATTTTTAATTTTTCTTTGTTATGATTTAATTTTTGACTTGTGATTTGTTTTTAGGGAGGGTACCAGCAAGGCAGCAGCCCCGTCTTCGAGAGATCCTGAAGGTGAGGCAGTTATTGGAGCACCGAACCACCCTGATTGGAAGGTTATGGTTCAGCCTGACCCCACTGGGCTCTGGCCATGCGTTCTGACCTACGTTTCGATGAGGTTGAACCCCTGGCACCCTGCCATGTGGCAAGATCTTATAGATCACCACGACATCATGGTGGTTTCTCTGTTTACCGGGGACACCATTGTTAATTTACTGAATGTGTATTCCGATGACAAGCACACAGCTATCGACTTGCTCACTGAGCAGGCTGACTTTCTTCCAATGTTTCATTACTTTTTTTTTTTTTTTTTTTTTTAAATCAAGGATTTATATACCAGTGTGCGAAAGCAGTCCGGTCGCAGATATACATACACCAAAAGTAATCTACTGTTACACTATGCCTAGTGTGAGACTGGCTCTCGCGGGCCAACTTAGGACCACAAACAGTGGGCCCGTACTCTCATTGATGCCCTGACTGAAGGGAGGGGTCCAACAAAGTAATGGAAGGGCACCGGAAGGGGGCCCGCCAGCCAGACCTGACAGCCCAGGATGCATGCATACTGTGTTAGCCACTGAAGGCAGACCATTTTGGGTTGCTGAAGCAGGGGCTACAAGGTCTGTTGATAGTGCCGAAGCTCCAGAACCAAAGCCCCCACCCTCAACCCAGCAAAGCCGAAGCCCGCCAAGTATTAGGACTCTGTTCTGAGTGCACCCCAAACCGACAAATCCAGCCAACAGGAACAGCACCTACCTTGCCCGACCAAGTTATCCGACACCTCAAGGAGGGCAGTTGAAGGCGAATGCCATAGGGTTAGCCTTCAAGAAGGAGACAAGCTGATCCAGATGCACTGGATAGTCATGATGATCATGTTGGGGACACGTTTGGAATAAGTGATCACAAGTTTGGGTATGGTGGCCGCACTTGCAACTGGTAGATTTGGGGATGTTGAATCGAGAGTAATACTCTCCGATGGGAGCATGGTTAGTGATGGCATGAGTGACCCTCATAAAGAGAGTCAGATCACCGCCTGCAGCCTGAAGCCAGGGACCACCTCATTTGGCCTGTGGTTCGAGTCGACCCCCGTCGAGGTCGGTGAGTGACAGAAACTGTCTCCCTGAGTACGAAGGTTGCCGGAACAACTCTTGCCAGCCTTCCCCGGATTATTGTCAGCTGCTTTGCACAGTGAGGCAAGTGAGTGTGGCGTGTTAGGCCCCACCACTACTGAGAGCTCAGTCGCCATGAGATGAGCCTGGTAGTGTATGCCCCACTTCAAAGAAGACGGGACATGATGAAGAGAGATGTGGCAGCCAGGGCCTCTGGTCCACCACTCTGTAAGGGTGTGAATAACAGCCAAGGAATGAGCTTGGCCAGAATGCATGGAGGCATCGAGCAGACTCCCAAAGCTTTGGTGGAGTCTGACAAGATAACAATGTAGTCGCAATTATCCATGGCACAGGCCCAGACAATTGCAGTACGAAGGGAGTAAAGCTCAGCATCCTCTGCAAGAGCACTCCCCGCTGCATAGCAAGATGCATGCACCTCAACTCCTTGGTGAAATACAAGCGAAGCTGCAATAGCCTGCTTGTTCTGATCAGTGGGGTGACTCCCATCGCCGACACAAACCAGAGTAAACGGTTCCTGCTTCGAGGCTTCCCAGAAGTGGTCTAACCATTCACGCCTGAGCCCAACCTTGTCCTTGGGCACCAGGGTGATATCAAAGCGAATTCCATGATGTAGTTCAAGGAATCGCCCACCTGGGTGAGCTTCTGGAGCAAATGGCTCCAGAGGCTCGCTAACTACATGGAGCATGTCATCGACGTCCATAACAGTACCCCGCACCTTAGTGCATTGTGGGGCGGTCATGAATGCAGCAGAGCGAGGGTGAGGACTCACTCCTTTGGAGAAGGGTGCACTCAAAAGAGAGCGCACCAGATGAGTATCTGATAGGGCTGCCATGCGCAGTACACCTACTGCAGCAGCATGTTTCAAAACCAGGTGGATAGGGACCAAGCCAGCTAAGGCCTCGATCCCTCCCATAGGAGAGGTGCGGAATGCACTGGTAATCCAGAGCACAGCATGGCGTTGCATGCTGGTCAATAGTTTAATGGTTCCCTGGCATTTAGTGCCCTGGAAGAACCACAACCGGAGGCCATATGTTGCAATAGGCAACACACAAGACCTGTAAAGCAGACGCTTTTGCATGGGCGTGAGCCCCCTAGATGAGTTACCAAGCATCCTCATTGCCTTAACAGTGGTGAAGGATTTGGTAGAGTAATACCGGACATGTTCGTGAAATGTCAATTTCCGGTCAAAGAAGAAACCCAAGTACTGCCAGAATGGCTTGGGCGTCAGACATTTGTCATGGGTGTAGGGAGCATACCCTAGATCCATGGACGGATTGAACTCCGAGTGAGAACGGTCAAAATGGAACAACTCCGTTTTGTCGTGCTCAAGAGCGAGGGCGAACTTTGTGAAGAGTTCAAAGATTACTGCATAAGATCTTTTCAGGGCTATGCAATTGGCATCAAGAGTCTTTGACTGCACAATAAGTGTGCCATCGTCGACATAAGAGAGCAGAGTGGTATCGGACACCGACTCATTCTGCATGAAAAGTTTCAGCACTGGTGCGAGAAAGAGTGCGAGAGGACCGGGGACAAAGCAGAGCCCTGCCCCACCCCAACATCAGCTTGTTGGGGGTCAGATTGAAAACCGTTCCAAGCATAGGATGTGGAGCAGCTGACCAGGTATGATGAAAAGAATTCCACCACGTTAAGAGGGAAGCCCTGCTTCCTGAGAATCGCAATCAACACTTCGTGATTGAGGGAGGGGAAGAACTGTGCTACATCAAAGGCGATGACACTAGTCTTTAAGCTGCGAGCCCACCCCGCATGCACCAGGTGCATGAGGAGCAGGCCTGCATCCTCGGTGGAGCACTGACGCACTCCGCTGAGTTGATTAGGGTGAAAGATATCATGCTTAACAGCATTGAATTGAATGCAGTTGGAAAGCATCTTTTCAACCAATTTGCCAAGGGTGTTCAGGAGTACAATAGGCCTGAATGCCTTAGGCATGGAATACGAGGGCTTGTTTGGTTTCGGAATGATCACCGACAAGGATTCCTTAAAGTGAGTCAGCCAATACCCAACCCGAAGGCAGGCATTGGCTAACTGCACCTGAGACAGTGTTTGTCACGAATAATTGCCTTAAGGTGCGACCACTTAATATGATCAGGACCCGGAGCTGAGTTGTTAGAACAGGATGCCAAGGCCTCCCTCAACTCTAACAGCAAAAAGGTGGTCCACTCACGCACTTCCATATCGGGAAGAGAGGTGAGACCACTAATGTCATATGGTCGGTCAGAGGCCGAATTGTATGTGCCATGAAGGGCATCCCAAAGGGAGGGCATATCATGACAGGGCTGCCCATTGAATTGGATAGCCTCGGAGGGTGGTAACTTGCACTGCTGGATCCAATTCATGAGATCCCAGGGGCGCTTGTTAGTAGTAGCAACTTCAGTGATGCATTCATCAAAGAACTTGTGCTTAGCAGCTTTAACAGCTTTGCAAAAAATTTTATGGTTATCACAAGAGTTATCCCACTGATAAGCATTGAAGGAATCCTCACATGAATTGTCCCACCAAGGACAAGAGTGAGGGGAAAGATGAATCGTCTTGGAGTACTTTGGCCAAGCCTCTGAGAAAGCAGAAGCCACATCCGAAGACACAGCCTCCACCTGATCTGGGGTGTCGATTGGCACATAGGGATCAATGCCCTTGAGCTTCTCAATGATGGACAACATGAAGTCATCCAATTGATCCGGTGGCAGTGAGCGCATCAGAACAGTTGCTGCCACTGGAGCAACAGAGATAGAGCAGGCCAGCGGAACATGGTCCGATGGCCCATGCCACAATTCCCCTTGCCAAGTGCCTGCAGACAGCTCCTCGGTAGGCTGAACAAAGATGAGGTCGATGACCGACTCTATAGTGATGGGTTCCAGGGATGTGAGTGGGACCCGATTGACTGGGAGAGAAAGCATCATCCCAGCATAGCTGCCGTATTCAGCAGGTTGTTGCTGTAGTTCGATGATGCAGGACCCAGGGTCCCACTTACTCGAATGACAGTTGAATCACCCCCCATGTAATGAAACATTGGAAGAAAGTCAGCCTGCTCAGTGAGCAAGTCGATAGCTGTGTGCTTGTCATCGAATACACATTCAGTAATTAACACGGTGTCCCGGTAAACAGAGAAACACCATGATGTCACGGTGATCTATAAGATCCACTGCATGGCAGGGCGCCAGGGGTTCAACCTCATCGAAACGTAGGTCAGAACGCATGGCCGGAGCCCAGTGGGTCAGGCCGAACCATAACCTTCCAATCAGGGTGGTTCAGTGCTCCAATAACTGCCTCACCTTCGGATCTCTCGAAGATGGGGCATGTCATATCTCACGCCAAGGTGGCTCTTGCAAGAAAATAATGTCAAAAGAGTCTTTAGATGGTCTAGAAGTACATTGATATGCCCATAATTCTGGTTACAATTGTACGAAATAATTCTAATGTCCTCCTTTCTTCTCATTATCGAGCTAGAGGAGGGATGTTAGACGTCAAGGTCTGGAGTGCACATCTATCACATACCTCGTGGTATTTGGCTACGATCCAATCATGATTGAAGCAGTGTTCCCAGAACTTGCAGTTGCATCCTGTGGCAGGGTGCTCACCCTGGCAGTTGGGGCAGCGGGCCTTGTGGGGGCATGGCTCACCTGCTGGGGTGGGGTGGTGCATACCGTCCGAATCCGGCGGAGGCTGGTTGCAGCAGGGCGTGAGGGCGCGATGCTTGTCAGTGGCATGAGGCCCGCTGCACCACACACAGCAGCATTGGTGGGCCCTACAGTCCTTGGTGAGATGACCCCAGTGCTGGCAGCACTGGCACATGGGGACACCTCGTCGAGTGGCAGCCAGCTTTATGTAAAGTAGCTCATCCTTGTAGCGAAAAGCCTTGTTGATAAGGGTCTTTGCAGTTCATCCAGTCTGGGAATCCCAGATCTCAAAGTAGCAGTTGAACTTAGAGCTCTTTGCCAATTGACGTACGAGGCATGCATGCCCTGCAAAAGGAATGCCCAAGAAGAGAGGGGCCCTTTCGAGCACTCTCTCAATGTCGGTGATGGTGGTAATGGTCTTCTGGAAGACATCTGAGTAATAGGGGACATCCAGAACCTTCAAAAAGGCTTTGGACATCGGCAATCCAACCCAAGGTGTCAACCCCTTATATTCATCAGAGGTGCCTTGGATGACATTGTAGATTGCACCCCGAAGGAGCATGAGCTCATCACTCATGGGTACGTGATTGGTGTGCAGAGCCCACCCGTGATAGGTGGGTTCCACGGAAGTGACCCGAATATTGAATCGGTTGAGAGCCATCATCCGGTTGACCTCATCAACCAGCGTAGCGAGTATGACATTCTTCGGCGTGAAGTCATTGAACACCACGAGAACTTGGCAGTGCATCGGGCCAGCCGTAACAAAGTCCAGCCCTTTAGGCTTGGCTGGGGTAGAGGGTCTAGTCAGGCCCTGAGAGGGACTGGGACCGGGGTCTGGGCCCAGGCCTGAAGCGGCCCGAGTCCAGGTTTGTGGTGCCATTTGAGCGACTGCATGCTCAAAATAGCGATTAGTAAGCGATCTGTGGGTCGAGGACCCTGGAACTGGTGTCCGGAGTTTCGAGGCGAAGGAGCGCTTGGGGTGAGAGGAGAGAGGAATGGGAGGGGGCCCAGGAGGGGGCGGCCTCTGGTATTGCACAAGCTTAGCCTTCTGCTTGCGAGGCTGAAGCTTGGTACAAGCAGGAGCAGGAGCAGGTGCCTTGGGAGGCTCCCCGGGTTCCGCTGGAGGGCCAGTCTGCTTCGGAGGGGCAGACTGGGAAGATGAAGGCTCGGGGGGGGGAGCAGCAGCTCCTCCTTGAGTCTTCACGAGATCTCGATACATGAGGTCCACTAGGGAGCTATCAGAATTGATGAGGTTACAGATGACTGACCATCTAAGAGACAGCGATCGCGCGCTAACACCCGTGGCCTCCTTGGCCCAAGGGGAAGTGTTGACCGAGTTCACTATCTTAGTAAAAAGACCAACATAATCAGAGCGGTCTGCTCCTGATAAAGTAGAAGGGCCATTGGTCATCATGAATGAACCAATGGTCTTCAGTGACTCCGCCACAGCAACCCAGTCCCCCTCCGATCCTGTGAGGGAAAGGGCAGTAGGCTGTGGCTCTGGAGAAGCACTTGGGAGAGGAAAACGAATGGTATCATCATCCTCTCCCATGGAAACATCGGGGGATGAAGCCCTCAAAGCAATGGGAGTAGTGGCCCACGAGTGTATCGCTGACCGAGACTCAGCCTCCTCCTGCTCACGAGGAGCAGGGGTGGATGAAGCATATCTCTCTCAAGCTGATCGAGAGGATGAAGAACCCTCAGGGGTTGGAGACTTGGTGCTCAAAGCTCCGACAGGTGGAATACGCCTGCCAGAGGCAGAAAGGGTGGGGCGCTTGGGTGCAGACGATGATGATTGCTCGGACATCATCTTGCACTAAAGGTGCGTACACACTCGAATAACTGTAAACAGCTATCCAAGGACCAGATCACAGGTTGTTGAGAGAAATTGTGGCTTTGCGAGGTATTGATGTTTTTGCAATGGTGGTGGTCTGTGGGAAAGAAGGATGCCAATTTGGAGGTGCTTGTCGATAAATTCTCAGAGGGATTGAAGTTCGGATTGTGAAAGGGAGTACATATTTCCAACAGGAGGGGAAGTGCCAGGTTTGAGATTGATCTTGAGGTCGTAAGGTCGATGGGGTGTGAGCATGTCAGCTTTAGATTTACTGAAGACATCCACAAAGTCATGGTATTCAGGAGGAATACTAGACAGATCAGGCGCTTCATCAGAGATGGAAGCAGCATGAGTGGAGATGGTGGGATCAGAGAGGTGAACTGTGAAACTTTGAGTGCCAGGTAACTTGCATGCTCTTGCGAAAGCAGCTGCATTGATTAGCAAGATGCAAGGCACATCAGAAGATGCTATGGAGGTTGGAGGTGTCAGAGGTGTAACCGTAGGAGTTGGTGGAGGAAGCAGAGGGGTCAGAGGTTCCAATAATGGAGGTATAGGCAGCAGAGCTGGCCTATGGAATGACATCAGAGCTAGGTTGTCAAGTAGTTCAGAATGGAAGTCGATATGGCCCAATTTCCAGTCAATCAATGGATTGTAGTGGAAGAGCCAGTTATATCCTAGAACCAGAACACAGGAGGAGTCCAGTGAGGTTATGAAAAAGTCAATGGTAATAGTTTCACCAGAGGGAAATGTAATCAGGATGGAGAGGGTTTCAGTAATCATGTTGCCGTAGGAGCCATCAATCAGTTTGAGCTTAACCAGATCGATCGGAGAAGGGAGTAAATTATTAGAATGGATAAAACAGGTATCAACAAAACAATGGCTAGAGCCAGAGTCAATTAATGTTAGTGACTTAAGGTCAGGTCAGAGCAGAGATGTTAATGAGAGTCAGAGAAAGTCAGGGTCAGAAAGAGCAGATGCATTGAGCCTTACTTCCTTCATATGCACACAGCCAGCGTCAATGCAATCCCCAGTGTGTGCGAAGGGATGAGGACTGCTGACTATTTTTTTGAATCCTCGGTGCTGGGATTCGAAACTTTGATGGTGCATGCTTTTGCCTTGGAGGCAGAGGAAGTGGACTTCAGACACTCACTAGCTCAGTGTCCAAGTGACCCACAGAAGAGGCAGAGATTGTTGTCGAAGCAGTGTTTGCATTCTTTGGTGGTCAGCTTGCCATCCTTGCCAAGTTTGTTGGAGATGGAATCAGAGGTTTTCGAGCCAGAGGGGCTGCCTGAGTTGTTCTTGCAGTTGGAAAAGGATTGCGAGGACTTATTGTTGTTGTTGTTATTGCCATGGTTGTGGTTGGAATGTTTGTCAGAGGACTTGTTGGAGGTACAATCAGACAGTTTGTCAGAGGACCTTTGCACATTCTTGTCCTGTCAGGGCTTCTCACAGATGCATTCCCAGTAATGAGTGTTGATATCCTGGGTGAGCTCTTGAAGGTCTTCAAGAGTTTGTGGCTTGCCATGGCTAGCCATAACATCCTTGATGTGTTCTGCCAGACTGGAGTAGTAGCAGTGTTGGAGAGTGACACTGTCCTAGCATGAGTGAATAGACAAGCACTTGAACTTGACATTGTACTTGATGATCCTTTGGTTCTCAGGCATCTTCAAGTTTTTGAGGGCTACAGTGGCATTGGAGGTCGGATCGAATGGACCAAATTCAGACTTCAGCATGCCAATAAAGGCTTGCCAGTTGTCCATCCATGGTTCAATAGTTGTTGAGTCCAGTATTGCGGGCTCAAAAAATTCCATCGCAAGGCCATGAAGATAGGAGAGGGTGAACATGACCTTGTCTTCATCAGTGGTGTAGGTGCAGTTGTTTCAGAAGTAAAGGTTACACTGTAAAATAAAACTGTTGAGTTTCTGGGTGTCAGAGCCATTGAAGGTGTCAGGCTCATGGGCTTTGGTCTTGGTAACCTTAGGGCTATCGCAATGCCTGAGCTCTTTGGTCATGAGCATCATAGCTTCAGCAAGATTCGGAGTGGGGTCATGGTCAGAGTTGTGATTGGAGTGATCAGAGTGATCATTGGGGTGGGGGTCAAAATCATTGCCATCATTGTCGGGGTCAGGTTCACCACCAGGGGAACCAGGAGCAGGAGGTGGCAATGGGTTGGGACTGGTTTGTCTCATTGATGAGGGTCCCGAGGGTAAGGGAGTCAGGGTGCTGAGGCAGGACAGAGGTTGTGTGTTTGGACAGTCAGGGTAGTCTCTGACATTCTGAATCATGATGGTGCAGGATTCATTTTGTCAGCTGCACAGGAGTTGGCAGTAGTATGGGATGTTGTAGTGGCCATGGTTGGGAGTCCAGAAGTGGTATGAGTTGGTATATACTGTTAAGTTCTTGATGGTCTAAATGAAGGGAAGGCAGAGGGGATCCACATCGGAGCTACATCGGAGTATGTCGTGTCAGAGTTGGTCTTAGCATAACATATGTAGACATAGGGTTGAGACTTCAGCTTCAACGTGTGTGTTGTACTCCATTGTCTGGATGTTGTCTCAAATTTCGGAGTCAGATTGGAATGAGAGAGCAGAGTAGAGAGCATGGATTGATTAATGAACAATATACCAACTAAGGTACCTAATAATAGTTCTAAGGTTTTTATACTATGGAGGAAACTAAGTGGAGACCATATGTGTACTAGTGAGCAGGCAGATGTGTAAGTTATTCTGCACTACTCAGAGTTGCCTAGCTACATGTAATCTAAGTTTCTATGTGTTCTGGACTTGTAGTATTTCGAGGGGATCATGAGGTCAGAGTTCATATAGTCAGAGATCGGAGTTGGTCGGAGGCGCGTATATAACACAATGCATATTGAAACTCCAAAGATTACATAAACATTTTCTGGCACAGTTTTGGGGGTGTGGTTAAAACAGGACTAGGTTCACTCCAGTGTGATGACAGCTCACCTATGGTTACCCATTACCCTGTCCTTTTAGAGGTTAGGGTTGCCGAAGTTCAGTTCAGAACTGACAGTTCGAACCTGAACTGGCTGAACTGAACTGCAGTTCGGATGCAGTTCTGGTTCTCAGTTCGGCCTATGGCCAGTCAGTTCGAACTGAACTGAACTGTTTGTTGGGTGTGGTTAAAATTATCAAATTTTGACCTTCAAAAGTGATTATTTTGGCATCAAAAAATTACCATTAGATTCCCATAATGTATAGAGAACTCCTTAGTACTAATTCCAAGCACTAGATGACATAAAATAATTTCTTAAAATGATTTTATTTATTGTGTGGGGACATGAGTTACATGGCACTACCCAATGCTTGAAAAATCAGCAAATAATATACTGTTTTGTACATATAGCAATGTCTAATGATAGAAGATAGACATATCTGTAGTCTATCTACTATTTCAAAGCCTCAGATGAAAGGAAATTTTATGTTTTGGCCATTGCCAGTTCAGAACAGTTCAAACCAGTTCGAACTGAGAACTGAACTGAACTGGGAAGTTCAGTTCTCAGTTCAGAAAATTGGCCAAAGAACTGAACTGAACTGAACTTCGGCAACCCTATTAGAGGTGGTCACATATACTGTGACCACCTCTAAGGAGATGAGATATGAGGCCTATGGGCCTCCTGCTGAAAACCTTGGGTAAACTGCCCTGGGGACTTGGTAAATATTCCTCCATGGTAGGTCCATTCTGTCATCCCCTCCTGCCATTCTCAGGCTCCCTGTCAGTCTGCATTGGGAAGGTAGTCCCTTCGGCAGCATCACATGTCCCTTCCCATCACTATCTGTTGCCAAATGCAGACACATCTCATGCCCTTTGCTGGCTGTGCGACTCTTTGTGTGCTCACTGTTCCCAACAATGTGCAGCATTATTCCACTATCCCTGGTCTGTTTCCCTTGATCTTTCTTGTCTATACCACTATAGTTAGTATATGTAGCAGTATTATAGAGTAATTATCATGTGAATTGCCTCTGTAGTAGTACAATCTGCTATATGATTTTGCTTGCTCACCACCACCATCCATAGCCACCTGAGGATAGGTTGATTAAGGTATACAATGCATTGGGTATTTAGTACTACTATATATGACTCCTATAGTACAAGTAGGAGGCTATAGGACAAGTGGAATATATATATTTAAGAGGTGTGATATCCCCAACCTTCCTACCTTTGCTCACTCATTTAAAGAGACCTTCTATCCATTATATATACATATACCCATTAAAACAAACACATAGTAAATTTATAGCTATCTATCCATGCCATTCTATGGGTATAAAGGGTACCACAGCCTGATATCTGGTCCAGTCATTCTATTTACTGTGATAGGAGCAGGCTGATAATAAAGGATATAAATTGGCAGAAAGGTAGGTATACATGCCAGAAACAATATTCTATAATTGTAATAGGAGTGCCTTGATGATATGGTGATATTTGAAAGGGAGGAGGAGGAGGTATACCCAGGATTTGTGATCAACCTATATCTTCACCAGTTATTTTTATCTAGATGTGAATGGGACAAATACGAGTGCTATATAAGTCATTGATATCTACTTTAAGAGACCAGATAGGCCAGAGGTCTACTGGTGAATTGTTATTGAGGAAGGGAATAAGGGTGTCAAAAAAGCGAGAGATAAATCTAATGTGAGGGAAGTTCTCTGAAATAAAATATTCTAAAGACATACACCTTTAGATCTATGCTGCAGGATTAACATATCCAAAATTTAAAGGGATTGGATTTATGTGTCTCCCTATAGGTAAGAAGCAGATGTTTAAGGGAGGTACATCAAAGGGTGGTGATATGATCAAGGTATTGCCCTATACCTGTAAAAGACATTTTCGCTCTCTAATTTGATCTCTCTCACTACAGCCTATCGTTTTGTCTGTAATTTGGATATAACACTTCTGCAGCATAGATCTAAAGGTGTATGTCTTTAGAATATTTTATTTCAGAGAACTTCCCTCACATTAGATTTATCTCTCGCTTTTTTGACACCCTTATTCCCTTCCTCAATAACAATTCACCAGTAGACCTCTGGCCTATCTGGTCTCTTAAAGTAGATATCAATGACTTATATAGCACTCGTATTTGTCCCATTCACATCTAGATAAAAATAACTGGTGAAGATATAGGTTGATCACAAATCCTGGGTATACCTCCTCCTCCTCCCTTTCAAATATCACCATATCATCAAGGCACTCCTATTACAATTATAGAATATTGTTTCTGGCATGTATACCTACCTTTCTGCCAATTTATATCCTTTATTATCAGCCTGCTCCTATCACAGTAAATAGAATGACTGGACCAGATATCAGGCTGTGGTACCCTTTATACCCATAGAATGGCATGGATAGATAGCTATAAATTTACTATGTGTTTGTTTTAATGGGTATATGTATATATAATGGATAGAAGGTCTCTTTAAATGAGTGAGCAAAGGTAGGAAGGTTGGGGATATCACACCTCTTAAATATATATATTCCACTTGTCCCATAGCCTCCTACTTGTACTATAGGAGTCATATATAGTAGTACTAAATACCCAATGCATTGTATACCTTAATCAACCTATCCTCAGGTGGCTATGGATGGTGGTGGTGAGCAAGCAAAATCATATAGCAGATTGTACTACTACAGAGGCAATTCACATGATAATTACTCTATAATACTGCTACATATACTAACTATAGTGGTATAGACAAGAAAGATCAAGGGAAACAGACCAGGGATAGTGGAATAATGCTGCACATTGTTGGGAACAGTGAGCACACAAAGAGTCGCACAGCCAGCAAAGGGCATGAGATGTGTCTGCATTTGGCAACAGATAGTGATGGGAAGGGACATGTGATGCTGCCGAAGGGACTACCTTCCCAATGCAGACTGACAGGGAGCCTGAGAATGGCAGGAGGGGATGACAGAATGGACCTACCATGGAGGAATATTTACCAAGTCCCCAGGGCGGTTTACCCAAGGTTTTCAGCAGGAGGCCCATAGGCCTCATATCCTGTCTCCTTAGAGGTGGTCACATATACTGTGACCACCTCTAAAAGGACAGGGTAATGGGTAACCATAGGTGTGACAGCTTGTTTAGGTGAGAATCTAGCACCAGATCAGATTAGAACCAAACCAGCTTACATGATGCATCTTTGGTAATGCATAGAAACATGCTGCACTAGAAAGCCATGAGGACAGTGAAAATGAGGTTAGAAGGACAAATAGAAGGAGTGAGATCTCCCTTTCTTTCTTCCTTCCTTCTTGCGATTTTTTGATTTATTTTTTATTTATTTTTTCGGCTACCACAACAACCAGTATCCAGCCTCTTTTTCTTTTATTTTCTGTCTCAACAGCATCAGTAAGTATCAGGCCATAAAAAAAACGCCCTATAGATAGAACCTTGTAACAGACAAAAAGCTTTTGATTGAATAAATCATTGTAGTTGTGGATATAGTTTAAAACACTCTAAAGCGCCTCATAAGAAAATATCCAATACCTGCTATCATACCTCCAATATGACCTACAGTATCTGTTGTTCCATTCTGAAAATAGCAATAAGACATTGAGCATCTTCAGCAGCTTCAGCAGCTTCATAAAACAGACCTTTGCAGAAAGTGTTGAGTATAAGTCATAGGAAAAAAGTCCTGCCACAGCAAGCCATGCAGGAACAGGAATTATTCCATATAACTGAAATGTCAGTTTTGGTGCAGCACATGCAAGGAGGCTGACAACTGAATAAATAGCCCCTAAAATCTAGATAAGTACCCAGGGCAGTGAAATAAGATATGTGTTGATTTACCACTAGCACCATGAGACGCATGGTTATATTTGCCAGTTAACTGTGCATATGTCATGCTTGCAAATGATGCAACTAGTCCTCCTGTAATATATTCAGCTCCAAGGTAAAGAAAATATTTGTTTGCTGAACAGACAGACCACCCATGTAAAGAAATATAAATTGCCGGCTACCAAGCATTTCCAGGACAACTGGGGCCATGAAATAGAATGTGAATCCATTCAGGAGGATATGCGACCAGTCTTGGTGAGAGAAGCATGCTGTTAGCGGCGTCCAGCTAGACATGTTCTTGAGTATTGATTAAAGGGCATCTGTGTTTTTTTTACTCACATTCTGCCAGAAGTCAGGTTCTTCCAACTGTTCAAAAAATTTCGTTCCATCCATAAAACGGCAGAGGGGTCCCCTTCTTGCTTCTGGAAACGGGGGTAAAAACCATATTCAATAACCACGCAGACTTACTAATATGTATACGCACATATTTCTGTATTGCCATAAACCACATCGTAAACACTGCTACATTGATCCCGATGATTCCGTAGAAGATGGCATTGGACGGTATTTTATCAAGAATTCCAAGGAACGAGGTCTTTCGCTGAGGATGCTGAGGAACATGATGTCGCAGAAATGAACGGGATGCAGAGAACCATCGCTTCAGGATTGAGGGGTCTGAAATGGGCTGCATACATCTTATTCTGAGGTCGTACTTGTAAGGAACTCTATGGAGATTTGTGAAGGGCCTCTCGCCAATGCGAACCGAAAACCTGATTGACGAACGAACAGCTGCTGTCTGTCCAAAGCAAGGAGGTAGGCTGTAAGTACCAGGATATAGTCGTGCTTTACTTGTGAATCGAAAAAGACCTCTCTGCATGTTGGTGCGGGAAGGAGACGGAGTTTAGCATGCCTGGGATACGCGCGGCCGTTTTTGGCATCTCCCCGAACGTTTGTTTCCGACAATCATCATCAACTTCGCTCTCTGGACGAGTACGCGTTAAGTACGGAGAATCTTATGAGCAATGTTGGGCAACAATTGCTCTCAGGTGTGTTCAATTATTCCCTGTATATCTTTTTTTTTCACGTTCGTCTAGGCGCATTGTCAGGCTTGTCAACAACCATCTGCCTCCAACCTTGTGCGCATAGTCAATCTCGACCTATCACTTTCCAACTAATACAGACGAATTGCACTAGTCGATCTCATTAAGACGCGTGTTCAGCAGGGAGATGGGTCAATGATACTGCAACAGTATGTCATCTCATCTTGATTGGTTTGTGGTTAAATGTGGAATAGCCCTCGTTCGTCCGTCATTGTGAACATCGCTTATGAAGTCATCGGACAACAGGGAGTGAGGGGTCTATGGAGAGGGACACTACCTTCTTTGCTTAGGTAGATTGCTTCTATTGAACTTTTGTTCAATTGTTTCATGGTTTTTCCTCACCAGGAATGTTCCCGGCGTCGCGATGTATATGACAAGCCTCACTCAGTTACGAACTTTAATGGCGCGATCACCTTATTTTGCCCTTGCCAAAGAGCAGTCTTCGAAAGTGAACGAGTCTGTTCTTCCCAGTCTTTCAAGCACAGGAAACCTTCTTGCCGGAGCCACGACCCGGGTAGCGGTTGGTTTTCTGTTAAATCCCTTTTCTGTTATTAAAGCCCGGTTCGAGGTTTGCACTTTTTCTGATGAATAATGCTTCTACCTATTTTGTCCCCACAGAGTAACATGTACAACTATCCGTCACTCTCTCAAGCCCTACTTAGCATTACTCGCCAGGGTCCATCGGAACTCTTTCGCGGCTTTCTCGCGTCTTCTCTTCGAGATGCACCATATGCCGGCTTGTTTGTCGTCTTTTACGAAGGAACCAAGAGAGAAATTGGTGAGAATCATCCTGCTTTGTAGCGTTCTCGTAATCCAACTTCTGCCTTAGCATACTTATTCCCAGCGACATCGAGCAGTCATGCTGCCCTGATACATAGCATGTCTGCGGCATCCGCAGGCGCTGTTGCAACGCTAGCCACGCACCCATTTGACGTCATCAAGGTCTGTACCCTCAGCGTTCTCTAATTTCCCCCCCATCTCGATTTCAAACCAACGTACCCAGACCAAGGTCCAAATTCGAACTGAAGACAGGTATAATGGTTTCCTTAGGACGATTGGCACTATTTGGATAGTAAGCCCGAAAACTTGATGGTGGCACCCTTAACGAAGATTTTTTTCTTTAGCGGCGAGGACTAAGAGGATTCTTCGATGGGGCTTCCTTGCGGCTTTCGCGCAAGGTTTTGAGCTCTGCCATTGGTTGGGTCGTGTACGAAAGCCTGCTGATGTTTATGCACCAACGGTCAGTCTAATTACCTCGCTTTGGTACATATTGAAGGCTGGTCTCATCATCGTCACAGTTGGTCTCCGCTAATATGATTTTAAATGACGGACCACCGCATTTGTCCAGTTGAAGTGCAATCTACAGTATGTACGTCGCGACCCGTCATCCATAATTCTGACACTCAATTCGGCTACTTTTATGAGTACTCCTTTTGAACGAACTTGGCAATGGTCTGTAACTGAATGTTGGAGGTACCCTCGTAAATGGCTCCCTAAGAGAAGAGCGTCATATTCAATAAGGACTAAATATCAGGGGAAATGATGAGTACTCACAATTTTGGAATCTCTCCAGAACTTCTCAATGCCCGTTTCTCTTGTGAATCCAACACCTCCAGCCCATTCAATAGCTGATCCGGCAACTTTCTGGGCGACATAACTGCTCCAATACTTGGCCATCGCGGCCTCCTTAGTGAATGGCAGACCTTCCTCCTTCAAACGCGCAGCGTTATAAGTGAGTAGTCGAGCCGTCTCGATCTCAGTCGCTGCCTGAGCAATCTGGAATGCCATTCCCTGGAAGGTTCCAACAGGCTGCCCAAATTGCTGACGTTGATAGGTATACGGGACCGACTTATCAAACGCCCCTTGAGCAAGGCCTAACATCTGGGCTGCAATTCCTATACGGCCTGATCCCAGTTTCATCAGCAAAATCTATTGGACTACGTTCGCAATCAGAGGTACCTTCGTTTAAGATTTCAATAGCAATCTTATAGCCTTTGCCTTCACCGCCGATAATATTTTCTTCAGGAATCTTGAGATCGTCAAAGTCGAGGGTGCAGGTCGAAGAAGCACGAATGCCGAGTTTTTGCTCCTTCTTCGCTATTTTTACTCCCATGTCCTTAGTGGCGATAAAGCAGGTGATGCCCTTGTACCCTTTGCTTGGATCGGCCTGCCAAGAGCGAGGTACCCAAATGAACAAAGTTCATGCATAGAAAGAAGAAGGAATGCACATTAGCGAAAATGAGGAAAACCTCCGCCTCGTATGAGTTGGTGATCCACATTTTGGATCCGTTGATCACCCAATGATCCCCTTGTTTCGTAGCACGAGTTTTAAGAGCGAAAGCGTCGGAGCCCGAACCCGTCTCAGACAGACAGAACGATCCAAGCTACACATACGGGATTCGTTAGAAAAAGACACCGGAAGCTCAATCTTTACGCACCTTTGATTCCGAGAGTTGAGGCAACCATTTCTCTTGCTGCTCTGCAGAACCGTACTTGCGAATAACAGTGTTGACTAGGGTGTTGTGCACATCACAGAGAACTGAGACTGAAGGATCGACTTTGGCAAGTTCCTCGATAGCAATTATAGCGGAAGTGAAGGAAGAGCCTGCCCCTCCTTGATCGGGGTTTGTTTCTATGCCCATTAGCTATTCACGCCTGCATTAGATGGTTCAATGGCATAACAACAAGAGAAACCTACACCCTGCTCGAATAAACCTTTGATGATCGACGGGTCCATGATCTCGTTCTCATCCATCTCCCGGACTTTAGGGGCGACGACGTCTGTCGCGAAACGCTTGACTTGAGGGACGATTTTTGCGTTGAGAGGCAAGCTGAGATTGAAAAGAAAAGAAATACGGACCTGTGTCGCGTAGCATCTGTTCCTCATCTGTAAAGACACTGAACGACGCAGGCTGCAGGGCATCCGTTCTCGCATATCTCGTGGAGGTAAAGGTTCTGCAAAAATAGGTCATTTAGGCTGAATATTAATTGAAAAAATACACATACCGTGACAGCCCAGTAGGCCTGAGGCGGAGGCTTTTTGCTGAGCGGACTGCTGAGGAGAGCATGTTGTGGAATGGGAGGATCCGGGAGAAAAAGAGGAAAAGAGGAGGCGACCCCGCTTTAAGTTTCTTGAGACGTTAATCATGTGCTAATTAACAGTCATGTGATCCGTTACCCCAGCCCCGTTGCCCGAAGCCGTCCCTTTTTCCGCTCAGCCAGCATCATGGTTTCGCGCTTTTTCATTGTCGCTGCCGTCGCCAATGCTGTCATTGCGTATTCAGACACTGCCCCTCTGGTGGCATGGTCGTCGTCCAGGTTTGTGTTTTCAGGTTTATATGCCCTCTGAAAACAAGTCAACAACGCGATTAGCTCTCTAGCACTCGATTCCTTGCCCGAACAATTGGACAGGTCTTTTCATTCTGCAACCCTTCTGGGACACATACTTGGCGCAGAAGATGTATGCGCTCACGATGCTATTGTCATTATTGAACAGCCAGGGGTTTGTCTCTCAGAAGCCAATGTTCACAATTCGTTGACACGTCTTTTTCATCTTGTTTAGCTACATGCTTCCGATCTTCGAACACTTTCTCCCCATGCACACATTGCAATGACCCTCTCCTCCGCCCCATCTGTTCGCCAATTCCCTTACTTGCCAGCTTCCCCTGAAATCGACTTTTCCTCGCTCGCTGAATCCGTCTCTCAAAAATGTCATGCTCGTCTTCTTACGTATGCGCCAGGCCAGAGCGACGTGACTCTTACACACGGTGTCAGACATGTCGTACGCCTAAACATGCACCACATTAGCGAAGCAGGACGAGAAAGAAGGGATGCGGTAGCCGAGCATGGTCAGTACTTGTTCTTGGTTCATTAGCAACACTTTATGAATACAATTCCAGAATCGCTCCTTGGAGCGGAACTTTCAACGCTCTCGTCTACCTTCCCTAATCATCTTGTCATATACACTGGCTCCTCCTTCTCTAGGCGTCAGGCACCCGACGTTCCCGACCGACCCATCCTCGACCTCTCATCGTCCAGTGTTGTACTTGCCCCTGGGAATACGACACTACCAGTAGGAGGAATCTTGAAGAGATACCAACTCTTGACTCCTGCTTTGATTACCTCCCTCCTTGTCACTTTCTTCGTACTGCTTCCCGTCGTTTTCTTGGGCATGAATGCACTCGCAAGTATACAGACTCCAGTCAGGTCAGATTTGGGCAAGAGTTTCAATGCCCAGGAAAAGAAGAATCAGTAAAGATTGTTAATAAATACACTCTTAATCACCCTAGTTTCCATCACCGCGGGATATTAGTCGGATTACATTTTGTGCATATTTTATTAGATACAATGTGCAGTGAGTGACAATACACAAGAATATTGAGGATTTGCGGTACATAATGTAATGCCCAAAGACAGATACACAAAAAAAAAAAAACAGTACTCCAGCTTGAAAAAGACAGGGTTAAAACATAGTGTTGTGATCTGCTCCACCCTCGTACCGATCCCAATCCTTCTCAAGTGCCACGCGCATGGCCTCCACCGCGGCGATATGGAACGGTAGACCTCGATGTGCGTCCAGCTTCCACTTCGTCTTTGAGAGTACCGCCAGTTCGTAGTAGTTCCGCGTCACATCTTGTAGTAATTGGTCGTCGCCCGGAACATGAGCAGAAGTAACTGCTTGTGATGCAGAGTGGACGGTCTGGAGAAGATGTATATGAATCATTGAGATAGGATTCGAAGACGATGCATGCGGTAGGTGTATTAGCATCGAGCTAGCTTGTGGTACAAATGCCACTGGGCTGTTTAGAGGCGAAGCGAAACGTGGTGTGCTTGTTTGAGGGGTGACTGGTTGGGACGCTTGCGCTGATAGTTCGGGAATTAAAGACTGCGACAGCCCAAAGTCGCTTCGGGAAGGGGAGAAAGATACGGAAATACGGTTGGACGGGAAAACGGCATAAGTTGTCGAGGAAATATCTGTGAAAATCGAAGGTTGTTTGGAAGAAGAAGAAGAACGACTGGGAGCAGCTGGACGAGGAACAGGTAACGGTGATCCACCCGACTTGGAGGGAATAAATAACCAAGGAGCATCAGGGACGACGCATACGACAGAATGATGTGATGGAGGTTCGTCCCTCGAATTTGCAATAGCGTCGTTGAGTATGCTAGACCATGCTGTTTATGAAAGCGTCAGCCAAAGGTTAAGAGAGCTGTGAGGGAACAAAACTTGCCATTGATTTCTTTTTCACCCATGACACCGAGCCTCGCAAACACCACCCTCCACTCTACATTTCCCTTTTTTGCAAAGTGCGTCCCGAAATCCCATACCTTTTTCACTGCGTATTCCTCTTCCAGTCCCTCGCTCTCAAGCTCGTGTCCATTCTCAGAGTCATGTACCTCTTCTACATGGACCCCACTATCCTGTTGTTCGCGGGGGCCCTGTGTCAACCAGACCTTCAAGTTGTACGCCTCACCCCTCTGGTCCACGCAGCATGCCATGAGCCATTTACCGCACGCCGTGAGGTGATAGGCGACATGGAGCAACGTGAAGCGGTCCATGACATCGAGTGACGTATGAGCAGCGCGAACATATGAAACTTTGCTGGTACCGAGGTGCCGTGCCAGTGTAAAAGAAGGTGCCATGAACAGCCGTCGTACGTTATCAGCCTCTTCTTCGAGGTGATGAACATCTCGCGACCGCAAACGGTCGACAGGTATCAACGTCCTGTTGTATACTGAAGCGCAAAGTTGATCAAGGGCAGAATCGTAAGCCGAGTCCTTCCCTAGACTGGAAAAAAGATGGGACTCTGGAATAAACTGGTAGAAAATCTGACCCCCGGCGTAGGTGCTGAGCACCTTTTTAGAAACGGAAAGCACCTGCCGCAAGACGGGAGAAGAAAGAGACATGACTGTTACCGGAAGGACTAGGAAAATGACAATTGTAGGCTGAGATTGTGTGAGGCTCGTAATGAAGTTGCCTGCATTACTGATTTGAATTTTATCCCCACCCAAGACAAAGCAACAACTCACCTAAACTTTTCCGGAACGTGGCATCATATCGCAAAGGTACAAGCCCATCTTTGGTACAGAAGCTAGACTTTCCACAGCTCATGGTGCCATAACGCTTGCGTTGGTAGACATTTTGCACACTCTTGATCCAATCCTCCGCTTGCATGCCTCTTTCTACATCATCTTCAAAGAGCACAAAGGCGGACAAGTCTTTTTTGCCGCCTTTTGGATCCAAACCGAGTTTATCCCAAAACCGAAGCGCAGGTGGCTTCATTTGGACGACGGCGTCTCCTTTGCCAATCGAGATCATCGGCTCTTCCAAAGGACGGAGCAACTCGTTCCTATCTGAATACAACAAGTGTCAATTGATTATCTCCCCCTCCCAAAAAAAAAAAAAAAAAAAAAAACAAACCCAATCCAAAAAGTACACCCATACCAGTCGGTGCCTCCAATCCAAACCCGACACTCTCCAAAAGTTTTCCGACAGCTTTGACATCGCTTGTCCATACCCTACTCTCCGTGCCTGCTCCCACCACATTTGCCCTCCAGGTCTCTGCCCACACAGGGTTCTCGACAACTTCTGCAGCGACAGCAAAGGCTGCGGCTTCCAAGCTCTTTGATCTCTCTGTAGCAGCTCCCATGGTCGCTGCAGGTGATACGGGGGTGGGTACCGACGGTGGTGGATGATTGGCGTTCAAGTTGACGGGTGCGACGGCTGCTTCTGGAGGGCGTAATGGCACGCAAAGCGGTAAGAGATGGGCATGCTGAAACTGGGTATGGAGGAGCGTGGGGCCAAGGGGTAAATAGGCAGGAGGGGGAGTCGAGGGCCTTGAGGTCGGTAAACTTTCCATATCATCGTCAACATCATCACCCTCCTCCTCGTCAGAATCATCCACCTCCACTCTATCTTCCTGCCAGTCATCATCCCCCCAAGTGATCCTTGGCTCTTTTATTTTTCTCCTCTGGTCGGATTCAAACGGGATCTTTCTCTTGACGCCAGCCAATTTTTTCACCAAGCTTATCCTTGGGTCAGTGACAGCATCGTATCTGAACCTCCATCCACCATGAGTCGGGCCTGGCGAGATGAACGCGTCCTCTTCCTCTGCCGGAGGACTGGGCAGCGAAAAGGCAAACTTGCCTACTGCATACTTGCCATCTGCCTGACGATGATAGTCTCCAAATGGAATAGGTTCGAATCTGCTCAGATGTGAGGGTGACACAGGGTCGTACTCGAGATGCACGTTTGGTTTAGGAGTAAGAGGTGCCGCGTCTGGGTAGTCTCGGGTGTGTGGGTTTGGTGAGCGGGCGTCCAGGAAGTCAAGTCTGGAGGTACAGAGTCTGGTTGGTCCATGGAACGGGGTGTGAAACCGTCTATTCCAGGCGTCCAGGTGTGTGGTGGAGCAGATGGAGGACCAGGACCAGAGAGGTGTAAATCTCCAAAATGTGGCGGGGATATGCCTGAAGGTAAAGTCAGGCTCGGCACACGACTGTGGTGACCGGTGGGCGTGGGTCTAGAAGGGCGGTCAAAGAAACTAAAGTCGTCATCGGTAAAGGCATCTTCAAATTCCATACCGCCTCTGAGTTCGGGGGCATATCCGCCTCCGCCAGTGCCCGCGGAGCTGGAAGCGTTATTGATGTCAAAATTCATGTCCATATCATCCATGCCAAAGTCCATGTTGATGTCCATGGCGAGGTAGGGTGGCTGGGCCCATGTCGAGTCCATAGAATATGGGTCAAATGAAGCAGTTGAAGAGCTGGCAACAGGAGGAACCGTCGGTTCAGTGGCAGGAACAGTCTCGACGACTGGAGAGGTCTTGCCATCGGGAACGGCAGGGGCAGGGACGATATGGGGCGGAGAGGGATAGAAGGACTGAATTGGCTGAGGGTGGGGGAGAGGTAAAGCGGGAGTAGGGGTCGGGGCCTCTGCTACAGGGGCAGAGGCAGGCGTGGTGGCTGCAGCACGAGTGATCTTGGGTGACGCGGTCTCTCGTTCGCGCTTTAGTCTCTCGCGCTCTCGCTCACGCTCGCGGGCGACAGCATCGACGTAGCCACCGACCTCTGTTGCAACGAGCCGCAGATCCTTGGATTTTGAGACGGTCAAGGCGCGGAAAGAGTGGAGAGACTCGGAGGTGGGAGAAGAAAATACAGAGGGACGAGAGTGAGGGTGGGCAGAAGGGGAAGGCTGGAGTTGAGTGGGAAGTTGCGGAATGTAGTCGAGAGAGGTCCGGGAGGTAGAGGAAGGGAGGTAGGAAAGACAGAGGCTTGCGGGATAGATGATGGTGATACCCTTGTCTTCGCCCTGTTTATTTTCTACGCTGACCCAGGCGATAATGAAAGAGTGCTGCCAGTTGCCGGCACCGAGACCTTGGAGAGCAGACTGAAACTGGGACACGAGGCCCGAGGTAGGACCTGAATAGGCAGCGAGGAAATAGGCGGGGGTGGCATAGGGCAGCAAGGTGATGGGAGTGCCGGGGGGCAGGGAGGGAGGGATGTCAATAAAGGGGGTGGGGAAGAGGATGGGATGGACGACGAGATGGGTGGGAGTGCCGTCGGCAGAGTAGGCAAAGTGAAGCTGGAGGTGGCAAAAGATAAGAGGCCTGGGAGGGAGGGGATGAGCAAAAAGGGGAGTTGCTATTTATGGAAAGAAGATACCTTGTTATGGGGTTGTAGGCCCAATCGGATGATTCAGGGAGCTGGGCGATGAGAAAGCCGTCGTTGAAGCGGCGGACGTGGCGCCTGAGGGCGGGAGTGGATATGGAAGCGGCGACGATGCGGTGGATGAGACGGGTGCGGAGTGCGTGGAAGAAATGGGCCAAGAGGGAGTGTGTACCTGGGTTAGGTAATATGCTGGGAATGGGTCAGTGGGGAGAGAAGAGGGAGGGAGAGGATGCAGACCTGGATGCGGATGGGGGAACAAAGGATGCCGACTCGACAACTGGAGGGCCGGTGAGCAACAGCAGCAAGGAGAGAGAAAGAGACAGACTCGAGAGACCATCCAACTGGCAGACGACTGATGACTGGAGGGAAAAGAGATAGAGGGCGGGGGGCTGGACAGAGCAGAGGAGCGCATCGTTGGCAAGGAGGGCGACACGTGCACGCTCGATGGCGTCTGGCTCGGTGGAGCGGTAGCAGGCATAAAAGAGCTCGGGGGGCAGGGCGAGACGGGCAGCGAGCAGACAGTTGTCCATGGCAGAGTCGGGGCGGCAGTTGCCGAGCTCATTCGATTTTGATTCGCTGCTTATTTCTCTTTGAACAGCAGCCATGTCCTCGCCTGCACCCCGCCAGGTCAACACCCAGACCAAGCTGCTCGACACCGCACACGGCCGCATCCTCTGCATTGCCGACATCCGCGGGCGTCTCTCTGCCCTCAATGATCTTGCCCGCGAGTCCAATGCCATTGCCATCATCCATACCGGCGACTTTGGTTTCTTTGGTATCCTTTTTCTCCTTCTTCTCTCTCACCCCCCCAGCTCATCTCTTCACAGAGGCCAACAGCATCGACCGCATCAATGACCGCACCCTCCGCCACCTCACCATGTACTCGCCCCTCATCCCCGCCCCGCAGCGCACCCACCTCCTCGCCCCCGAAAACCCTCCCCAGGCCATCCGTTCCACCGTCAACATCGAGCTTCTCTCAGAGTTCCCTCTCGTTCTCTCCGGCCACATCAAGCTCCAGGTCCCCGTCTACACCGTCTGGGGTGCCTGCGAAGACGTCCTCGTTCTCGAAAAGTTTCGCACAGGCGCCTACTCCATCGACAATCTCCACGTTCTCGATGAGGCCACCACTCGCTGTCTCGACGTCGGTGGTGTCAAGCTCCGTCTTCTAGGTCTCGGAGGCGCTCTCGTCCCCCACAAGCTCTTCGACAATGGCGACGGCAATGCCACCATAGCTGGCGGTCAAGGAACCATGTGGACAACCGTCCTTCAGATTGGCGAACTCGTCGACACGGCACAACGCGTCTTTGACCCCTCTGAAACCCGTCTCCTCGTTACACACGCCAGCCCCGGTCGCGAAGGTATCATTGCTCAACTCGCTCTCGTCCTCAAAGCCGACTTGACAGTCTCTGCTGGTCTCCATTTCCGCTACGCCACCTCCTACAACGAGTTCAGCGTTCAACCCGACTTTGAAGGTTTCCGTCACAAACTTCAACTCGGAAAAGACGCTTTCGACAAGGTGTGGGAGAGTGTCAAGACTCAGGTCGACGCCGTCATCGATGACAACCAGCGCGTGTTGCTCGACAAGGCCCTTAGCGTCGTCGAACGCCTTCCTCCTACCCAGCCCTCTTCCGGTCCAGGGTCAACAGCAACAGGCGAGGAACCCGCATGGAAGAACTGCTGGAATTGGAATCTTTGTGATGCTGCCTACGGTTCACTTGTTCTCGACGTTAAAGAGGGCCGCATCAGTGCAGAGCTCAAAAGTCAGGGCTTCAACTTTGCCTACCGCCGCTCTGCCACTATTGCCCCCACCCCCAACGCAAATACCACTGCTCTTCCCGCCGTCCAACAACACCTCCCTCTGCTGCTGCGTCCACGCCACCTACAAAAGGCCCACCCCGGCTCCTGCTCCTGACCGTCCTATTCCACCTCACCTCTCAACAAATCCAACACGTCTACCCTCCTCCTGAGACAAGGAAAGTCCAAAAGTCAATGGCACAGCGCCTACGACAACAGCTTCCACCCCATCGGGACCAGCTGACAAGGAAAAGGCCAAGCGCAAAGACAAAAAGGATAAAAAGGATAAGGATCGCTCAGAGAAAGGTGGTGCCAACACGCCCGACAGCGCCGCTCCTCCTTCAGCGTCCCTCCTGCCCCTGAACCCTCTACATCGACGGCAGCTGTGCTACTTCAGATTCCAAAGCCGACTCTGAGGATGTGAAGTCGCCTTCGATGGAGGGTAGCACTGGCGCGCGTACCCCCAAGACAAGTAAACCCCCCGGAATCCCTGGACGATTTTTATGCGTATGGCACCTCAAATGCAAATTACCGAAGCTGAAATTAAAGAGTTCTTTGGTGACGCCAAGGATGGTGTATGTAACTATTTTTCATTCTCGTAGACATACGTACTAATTCTCTCCCAACGCAATAGATTACACGCGTCAATCTACCCTACCCTCATACCGGCAAATCTAGACTGGCATACGTAGAGTTTGGTGACGAGGAAGCAATGAAGGCTGGTTTGGAAAAGCATGCTGAGGTCCGTCCGCGGTCTCTTGTTTTTCTTCCTCAACTTTCTTACATTTATTTCCCTCAGACGCTTAAAGACACTACCCCCGAAGTGAAACAAGCTGCTGACCGCGAATCTCGCGGTGAGCAACCTTACAATCGTGGTTTTGGCGGTCGCGGTCGCGGACGGGGTGGACCAGGCGGCAGCGGTTTCGCTGCGCGGGGCCTGTCCGCTGCTGGTCTGACGAGGGGCCCTGGTCATAGAGCAGCAGCCGGAGCTAACGGAGAAACAAAAACAACTACAGGAGGGAACCAAGGCGGAGGCGAGGCCCCTTCGTCTTAATATCTGTCGTCTCAAAAGTTTTAACACCTTGATAATCGACCTTACCTATGCGTTTGATTCCTCTCCCCCTCTTTATTCCCGATTTTCTCCAGTTTCTTGTTTATCCAGGGGGATCCACACCTTTTTTTGCAGCTTTTTTGCTCCCCTTTTTTTTATTTCGCTGTCATCTTTCTTTTTCTTCGCACCAACCCGTGTTGGCTTCTATGCTGTTTACTGTTCATGATTCCAGCCCTTTACCTACCTACTAATCCGCATCCGACTTTTTGCAATCGCTGTTCTCCCTTCCTCTTTTCCTCGCATGCTCGTTGCTTACATGTGCTACTCGTTTTCTGAGCCTTTCTCTACTTCACGTAGACATCAACATGAGATACCCTCCACACACACACCTGTCTTGATATCTGCACTCCTTTCAAGCCTCTGTGTTTTCTGTTTCTTTTATCGGCCCTCATTTACGGATATGTTCGTCTACGTAGTTCATTAATGCGATAAATAGTCCCTTACATTTGTTGCTCATCACCTAGGTAAAGCTATGTATTGTGGAATGTGGTTAGAGCCTCGACTCTGGACAGCAATGTTGTTCTAATTTCGTACACCAAAATGGCAAGCGTACACACTAAGACTGTCGACAAAGAAAAAATGCTGCCATTCAACTAGGGGTACACACAGCAATCAAAGGTCAGTAGTTCTACGAGCCAGCTGGGGTTTTTGTCGGCTCTCTAGTGGTGGGAGGTGGATTAATCTTATTGGGAATATCCAGCATGCGGCAAAATGCTTCCGTCTGGGGGTTGGTGTACCACGGCGCTAAAGTCAAAATAAAGGCTTTCAAGAACTAACTCAGTCAATCGAAAACATAACTCACGTTGCTTGGACTTGTCTGCTCCTTCACTTCCTGGGCCCGGGGCGGTCATCGCAAAGCTTTGATGCTCCATTACTGGAATGGCCCCATTTGTGTCCTTCTCGACGTTCTTTTCCACCCATTCCAGCTCTGATGCAACAAGTGCGCGTGCCTCTATCTCTTCAGGAAACGATGGTTGATGGCGCGTGGTAGATAGCCACGGATGAAATGCACGGGTTATAGCCAACCATTCTGGGTCAAAAGAAAGTAGAGGAACGTGTGCCTCTGCCTTGGCTATGTTTGTGTTGGTGGTATCGATGTCGATGACCTGTGTTTTTGTAATAGTCAAAAATGAGGAATTCAAAAATGAGAATAGATCAAGCTCACCTCCAGAAAGTCACGCCTTGGAAGGCATTTATCGAGAGCCAAAAATTTTGTTTTTGAAGCTGTTGATGGAGGTGTTATCAAGGGGACAACTACTGTCTCTTCCTCATCATCTAGAGTAATTTCATCTGGATTCCGAGACGGGCTCCCAACATCAGACTTCATTGGTTGATCAGCTGCTAATACGTCATTGTCAATCTGAATTTCATCCGGATTTTTTGCCTGTGCATTGTCAGATTGTTCGTCATGTAAGACCATTGCCTCAAAACGTGTGTGAAGATGTGCAGCGAACCACCACTCGGGTTTCAAATTCATGAGAAGACCCATTAGAGGCGGAGATCCCAATGTTCCTTTCTTCACATCTTCCTTGAAAAATGTCTTTCGCCTTAGCAGACCGTCCAAATCTCCGTAATGCTCGATCGAACTCGGCCAATCGTGCGACAGAAAGATTTGGCTTGAAGAAAGCTAGAATAGCTTTGAGCTTGAGAAATCAGATATCTAGAGAAGCAAATGACGAACAAGAGATAGCCTGCGGACGTTGTATTCACGGATATGATAGATACTACGCATAGAACCTGCATCATAGGGAACTTTTTCATAGTGTCCTAGCCGGAGGACTAATCAGAACTGTATATTGTAACAAAGAATGTGAAACACACCTAGTCGGAAATCAGGACCTTTGAAAATGCCTGAGGCTCCTGCTATGCGGACACCATTCAGGCGCACGCATCCTGCATGGCCTAGAAAGTATATATTCGGAGCTAACCATCCTCCATGATATCTGCAATGTATCAGGACCAAAATGACAAGGGATTAGCTGGTACAATGACTCACAGCTCCCACAAGTAGTTCGAGGCTTCATGATTTCCACCAATAACAAGTGTTAATATAGGTGCTGTTTTCTTTCCGGTGTAATACCTTCATATCATGAATGAGAACAGCAGAAACAACATCGACAAGGAATAAACACACCTACTTGTGAAAATCATGGAGTTCCTTGAACTTATTCGGAACAGCCATACACTGAAGGTCCCGCCAATTGCGCACTGCCTGAAAATCACCACAGACTAACAGCGCATCGACCTTGTACTTATTGCGAGACTCCAGTTGAGCAATGTGCTTGTAAATGGCGTCCAATTCGCCATGGCAGCAACCCTCTACAGCAATCTAGAGAAGAAGAATGAGAACAGTGGCGACGAAGAGGAGGCTTTGGACATTTTACCTTCATCGAGGATGGCGGCAAGACTCGATTCAGATGACGACGCATGACGATTAGATTGAAAGGGTGCAAACAAATAAAGCGTTATTCTTCCCTTCAAACCACAACCACAATGGCCGCCATTCCACCCTTGGCACGATCAAAAAACCTTCGCGCATGCTTACTTTGCTCCCTGATACAAGTTCCAAATGAGTTCAAGAAGTCGGGCTGTCCAAATTGCGAGGAAATCCTCCAAGTTCGTTTCAATTCCTCATTCTTCTTGTTCTGACAATTGTCTTGCAGATGAAGGGTTCTGCTGACCGCATCGCAACATGTACGACCACCCAGTTTGATGGCGTTATTGCTGTCATTGACCCGGACCAAAGCTGGGTAGCTAAGTGGCAGCGTACAGGTTCGTCCGCCTCATTTATTCAGCCTTGAGCAAGAAGCGCTCACCTCTGATGCTAGCAAAATACGTACGCGGAATGTATGCAGTTCGAGTCAATGGCCGAATACCTGAAGATGTTGAACTAGAGCTAGAACGAAGAAACATCAAATACCGGCCTCGCGATCAGAGCGACCAAGATTAAATTCCAATTTGCTCGGCGACGTCCCTCAAATTCTCCTGGTCAAATCCAGGGTGACACCTTTTGATGAGAATGTCCCAAATTCTTGTCTTTTGAAGCCTGATGGCAGTGGGCAATGATGTAAACACCCCCTATGTATATTATGAAGTCTAATCTTTCCGGTTTAGATTTCCGTGTAGCATAAAATATTGTAATCAATATGGCTCTAATCCTAATAATCCCTGGCATGCTCCTTCGACATCGACGATCTTAGTATAAATATTGAAAGATCAGTCAACGAATGGCCTGCCAAGAAAAGTCGTAATCACCTCCTTTGGCGCAGAAATGGATAAAACAGTGGGATATTTTTCTCCGACCAGGACTTCATCCTATTCACTCTCGGGTAAGTAAACATACTGTTGAGGGTTAGACAGGATACTACTTCAATCCTGATACCGATATTGTGGAAATGTTTTGGGAAGTTAGCTGTTGGGGGAACGTATATGCCTGGAACGCATTAGCAAAGCAGAAATACAATAAAAATGGCCGAAAAGTACCAGGTTCGATAGTAATAACCATCCCTTCCTTAAGGCTGTTCAAATTAATAAGTTAGGAATTGAAGAAAAAAAGAGCGTATTGTGATAACGCACGGAGTTGTTCTATCTATGTGCGCTGATTCATGCAGGTCTGTAAGATTGAGGTCATTGATCAACGAACCTGTGGATCATCAAAGAAGCGACAAACCGATTCCGATGGGATGAGTCAAGGAATGAGGATACAAGACCCGTTCCAAATCGCCTTCATTGCCCAAATTGAAACCGATTTGGTTGAGCTCCTCTTTCAGATGAGTGCAAGAAAGCCTATGCAAATCCCGTAAGGAGTATCCACCTTGCACCGAACAGAGGTTTATCATCCGCTTCTGAGCGGAGAGAACTGCGCTGTAGAGATCACGTTGAGGAGGAGAAAATGTACCCGAGGCAGGAAAGGTGCGAGCTGCAGAGGAATGTTAAAGATAAAATCGAGAATGGAACCCACCCAGCTCACTGATATCAGATGCATAACCACTGAACAAAGTAAGTTAGCATTAAATTGGTACAAATGAGCAAAACCATACTTATATTCGCATCCTGCATCAATGAGAACGAGTTCGCCCGGATCAATGAGCTGATTGTTGGACGTGTAGTGTAAAATGAGTGAATTAGGCCTAAAAGATGATGAGCTTTGGAAAGGTCCTATTAAAGTTATGCAAACCCAGAACCAACGACAGGAACGTAGGCAAGGCGCTGCGATCCGCGAAGGGCGCAAATGTATTCAAAATGTGCAGCGAGTGCAGCTTCCGAAAGTCCAGGTTCTGCAAATCGCATAGTCTATACTTCCTTTCAATATTGTCAAATATATTTATAGATAGAATATACCTTTGCGTGGGCCTGAGCACTTATTTCCGCCGCTGCACGCATCACCGCCTGCTCAGCCGTACTTTTGACAGAACGCAACTTTCCCATCTGGGGAGACAATGGCTTCCGCATCGAACTTGCAATACTGTCAAGAATATCGTCATGCTCGGTAGCTGAAGGGCCAGCCAGGTATTTCAGCAACGATTTGGGTTTATTCCGTGAGGCTTTGGGTAATGAATTGGGTAGGTCAACGTATACATGATGACACCTCGGCAAAAGGGATTTAAGTTGTGAACCAAAATTGTCTATCAAGATCGAGTCATCAGCATTGAAGACTTCTTTTGCAGAAGATAGACTAGTGCTTAGAAACAAGAGCGAGTTTCAGAAAATGAGGAGGTAAAGACGATGATTAAGGGGATACCTCGCTCCATCCCACTTTTCTTTAGCAAGGTCTTTTCCAGCACAAAACAGTGTCATTTTGTACCCTCTTGAAGATGAGTTCTTTTCTAAAGTGTCAGGTCACTCATGAATCTTCAATAGAGATGGTACAAGCATTGCACGGCATACCAAGAATAACCGCCGAGTCCGGCTCCTCGAACCCAGTGAGATACCAAAAGTCGGAGGCTTGCCGGTATTTGTAACTTTTCGGATAATAAGTCCCAAGTAGTTTCGAGTCTTAAGGAGATGGCATGCTCACAAAATATCTTCCATAATGCGGCAAGTCAGCGTCAAAAGAAACCACACAGTCAGGGTTTTAACGCACTTCCGGACATGTACTTTATTGGAGAGGATACTGAGACCACAATACTCTTCTCAGGAAGTAAATCCATCAGTTTCCGACGCCTCTGCTCGTAATCCGAACTTGGAATCCCCGGTGTAATTTCATGTTGTCGCACTGAGCTCAGAATATGAGGAATTTCGACCAGAATGACAAGAAAGATGAAGTAGAAACGTACCAAGATGGGGATGGGACAAGAATGTGGGTTGACCGTACTCCGAAGGTTTTGTAGATATAGTTCTCGTTGAGAAGCGCGATCCTGCGCGTCGGAACGAACTCAACATGGAGGAGACATGGCAAGGAACGGAAATTTCGACCCTAACCCCATTCTCACGCTAAGCCCTAACCTTACTTGATAGCCAGCATGGTGATTGCAGTTAGAGTGGTTGAAGATATGGTATACCCAAGATATACCTGTTCACTGACTCCAGCAGCACTTGCATTCATTCATTCCACAACTCCTCGGCGGAAGGAGACAAATATGATGGTTACTTCGGGTTCTACACTTCAAGTTTCTGCGAGCCAGGCAATAAATTGAATGGACATCGACAATGCAGCAGGCGTAATCGCATAAGTAAAAGGTCAATATCTCGTTGATGTCGTTTTGTGTCTAAATTCTTCTTTGTTTCTTGTACCGATTTGCAATATAATTATGATGGAACATCCTGACTTATTCAAATTTACCTGATATAGCAATCGTGATTAAAAAGGCGTTCATGTTTGTCTCCTGAGATGAGGATGCATGACGCAACATATCGCCCTCCAATCAGTGTCGATGGCCGCAAAGTTCTTCGCATGGTACCGAATCACTACCACGGTACCTCCTTTCCAGCCCAATCCCAGATTTTACCTCGTTGGTCTATAGAGAGGTTCTGAGCGATGTCTGCCAGCTTGCTCGCAGCGAAGTCGGGCTCGAAGAGATTTCCGTGAGGAGTAGAGTGCCAAAATGCATGACTGAGATCTGTTTTAACTGTGCCCGGATGAACACCGACGGATATTGCTTGAATATTCTGTTGCTCAAGATGCAGATCGAAAGTTTTGATCACTTGATTGAGAGCCGCCTTGGAGGAGCGATACGAATACCATCCGCCTAGCTTGTTGTCCGCGATGGAACCGACCCGGGCGGAGACATGGATCCATCGAGCGAAGGAATCTATATCTTTGTGACTGCGGTCTGGAAGAAAGCGAGAGAAGTGCTTGATAAGGAGCATATGAGAAATGACGTTAATCTGAAAGGTCGCCTTTATAGAATCCCAGTCTAATTCGGAAGGCTTTCTCTCGGGCACCAGTACGCCTCCCGTGATAAATGCGGTATGAATATATGAGCTGTTACAACCATTCATTTCCAAGGACATTTCCAAGGTATTAGCAGCAGATGTAATGCTTTCCTCAGATGTCAGATCGAGGTGAAGGAGATTCAGGCGACTGGAGTCAACATTCCAAAGGGGATCAAGGATCAGCTTTTTTATGACATCATCTGAGGCACCGTTCTGGCGATGTGTTGCATATACAGGCAAGCGAGTGGCACGAAGGTAATGGCGAGTAAGTCCAAGACCGAGGCCGCGCGTAGCGCCTGGAGTTACGAGAATGAAAGGGTTGCCTGGCATAGTATACTTGAAAAGAAGAGAAGGAAGCGCCGTCTGACTGTCTTAGTCCGTCAGCACGTGCGACGTATCAAGCGAAAGAACGACAGTAGTTGTTCGATAGCGAGGTGGTATGAAGTTACAGCGACATTAACTAATGCATAGTAAGTACAAATCCGTCGTAAAAACAAGAACAAGAGAACAGAAATCCAAACTTTTGCCCGCAGCCCTTAAATACAATAGTCCTACATGTTTGAATACGTTGTCCGCTGGTCGAGTCATTCTATTCGTCATCCATTTCCTTGACACTTGAATAGATTGAGTTCACGACCGAATTCATCTTCTCAAACTCCTTGGCGATAGATGCTCGAATGCGCTTTATGGACGCCTCCATGTCACTGGCAGCCTTCAAAAGCTGTGCGCGTGATGGACCAGCATTGTTCTTCGAGATGCGGCGTTTTTTGTTCGGCCTGGAGGTCGGTTCGTGGCTGTCTTCATCTACGACACTGCCCTCCCCATCGATGCTGTGGCCATCTATGTCGCCGTTCTGTGGTGTGCTACCTTTCGTAGGAGGTTTGCGCTTCAGGTGGTTGGACGCCTGTGAAGGGGCCCCTGGTCTGACTTTCGGAGGACCCGACTCCGCGGCCTTCTTAACGGCTAATGGCGTACAACAGATCAGAGATATGTACATCGAGAGGAAGTGCGAAAAATACCAACAGGCATTTTTACCTCGCGCTGGTCCAGAGCTATTGGAACATTTCTGTTTCAAGCGTTTGCAGTAGTCGCATCGAGAACCGGCAACTCCTTTGCACTGCTTCCCAGTACGCACACAGCGCTCGCAGGGCGTTGGAGCATTGGGGCCATTAGACTACAGTGCCCGGTGAGATAACAATAACAACGATGGAAGTGTAACGGCCACTCACGCTGGCAGCTACGACGTGGGGTATTGGGGCCGCTTGGTCCTCAATTTCATCGACTTCTGCCTCGGCATCCGCATCGTCATAGTCCCTGCTATCGTCTTCATCCTGCTTTTGGTTGTCTTTGAATGCAGAATCCATGACCTCCGCAAGGCCTCTTTCCCGCGAATTGCTCGGTGGGACGATCTCAAGACTAGTGCTCCTCGACTTGGACATCTTGTTACTCGCACTGGCCACAAAGTATAAGTGCTGCAGAAGAGTTAGCCCTGTAAAAAATACTAACAAAACTGGGGTTATGAATAAGTTTCTGGAGAGTGGCAAGGGCGCTTCGCCTGTGGAAAAGCTGATTTCTGGTTATAGCTCCGACAATCAGGTGA
The DNA here is from genome assembly GCA_015501075.1 of Gymnopilus junonius. Taxonomy (NCBI): domain Eukaryota; kingdom Fungi; phylum Basidiomycota; class Agaricomycetes; order Agaricales; family Galerinaceae; genus Gymnopilus; species Gymnopilus junonius. The sequence continues at coordinate 215,776 of JADNYJ010000040.1, read as the reverse complement.
CATTACATTGAAGAGGCATAGCCACATTATATAATGTTATTATTTGCAATTATCTGTTGGCGCCCAAGCAGTGGCGCACTCGGAGTTTGGACCCGCCGCGTACATCTTGGAGATTACAATGTCTTTCTGCCCTCCTAACTCGTACTGAGTCATATTTCCCAGCCAGGAAAAGATATACGAGCAGATGGGACATGGAAGCATGCACTCCCCTCAATGGCAAGCGCGAGAACACAAAAAGTTTTCGAGCAGAAGCAGTCTCCACGTGTGAGGTCTAAAATACAGGCATATCCACACATGGCCATGTAATTATTAGCCCTCGCCCAAAATTAACCGTTCTTATTTACCCTGCTCGTTGTCAACAAATGTCCCTTCTTCCTCGTTCCAGCCCAGCGTCTCGGGCGCAATACCCAATTCCATGAGCATGGTACCGAGGCTCGGCGCAGGCACGTCTTCGTTCGCTTCCTGACTTTCCCGGCTTTGCCCAATGTCTCCGTCTTTTTCTCCTTCTACTGCCTCACCACTGCGGTCCGAGACGGGAACTACATCCCACCCCCAGTTGCGCTCCAGTGCGTCCTTCCGAGACTTTTTCGATTCACTAGATTCATCCCACCCCCAGCTTTCTTCGACTGCACGTTTTTTACCTTTTCTGTCCCCACCACTTCCTTCACCTTGATTAGCATTGTCTTTAACAGCATCCCAGACCTCTTGAGCGACTTCTCTTCCAGCTTCGGTCCATTTATTGACTAGTCCATCTAGAACTTCTTCCTGAGCATCTTCTCTGACCTTCAGTGCACGCCGCAACAGCTGTAGTTTCCGTTCTAGCGACTGTATTGTGGGCGTTAGTCTCACTAATGCTGCTTCATCTGAACTCGTCGATGATGACGACAGAGGAGACTTAAATTGTGATGCAGCTCTTGTAGTTCTGTGTTTGACCTTTGGGTCAGAAGTCTTCTGAGAGGAAGACGCGACGGCGTTTGCTACTTTGGCCGGCATCGTTTCCTTTAGGTAGGCAGAGCTGGCCAATGAAACAAGGGGCTCAGCAGAAACTGTCGGCGGCTTCGGGGCTAATCGCACAGGCGGGTGGATTATTGGGGAACGGAAAGGCTTGGAAAGTTTTTTCTGTTGCAATCGTACACCGGCCAGCGTAGGTCGTTTGGGGTTAGGGATTACAGTTTTTCGTATTGTATGAGAGAATTTGGAACTTTCAGCCGTGGTCTCAGTCTCGACCACTTGGTCGCTCGGACCAGGTGTGGGTTGTGGAGATTCCAGGGCATCAATCGGTTCGTTTTGCGTATATTGCTCACTAGGCCCTTGGGCTTCTAGCGGTTCGGTATAATAGGATGGCATGAAAGAACGAGACAGTAGAGAACTGGTGATTGGGTCTGAATGCTGGTGAGGGGCAGAAAGGTAGAAATCCCGGGAATCATGCTACATGACTCTCAGTTGCCAAAAAAAAACGCAAAAATGCGATTTACATACCTGTCCAAGTTGCTCGTATGGTCTGTGGCCTACGGTATGAGCAAAAACAGAATAATCTTCGTTGCCATAGAACGTCTTAATTAATGTGAGCAAGCGTAATCGGGGTAATTTTTATTGAGACATACTTCTTGCATTTCTGTAGGCACATCATGTATATAACGGTCTGGGAGTGGCAGGGCGGAGACGAAGGCGGTGTCTGATTTCGTCCTTCTGCCGAGCTCGAGCTCGGAATGGGACTCGAGCTTGGTAAATAGTTGGAATTCATTGATGGAGATGACGGGGGCGAGGAACTGGCTAGTTCTTGTATACCCACGACGTCCGTTCTCAAGTCCTATGGAGATCAAAGAGGTGAGAAAATATCTCGTCTCGGGAACGATAATTGACATACCGAACTACGCGCTCGGAAAATTGTCGCTGGTGTAGAATAAGGGTCCGATTGTGAGTATTCAGTTTGTGCGGGTTGCGAAGATGAATGAACGTTGAATTGATCGGAGACACAGCCTGTGTCCGTTTCTTCGTGAATCTGTACCGATTGTGATTCGTAGGATACCGAAATTTGCTATTGAGGGCAGTTGTAGTTATTCTGCAAATTTTGTTGCGATAAGAAACATATTGATGAAGCATACCCTAGTCGAGTCAAAAGACTGCGCAGGACTTGACGAAAGACTCTGTACAAAAGAATCCTCGTCTTTCGTTGGGACGTCACTTAAGCCAGGAAAAACACGCCGACAGGAGATCGAGGGCAGCAAACCAAATCCGCGATGAATAGCCTGACTAGAGTGATCTAGTACTGATAAGGAAGAATCGCCTTTTAGGATACAGATACTCCGGTCGAATTTCTATCATAACTAGATTGACCTTGTGAAGCATCATGGTTATGTTCCGTAATCTAGATGGAAATCTCCTTGAGGTATCCAAGAAAGACGAAGAAGCAAGTAGGAACAGACCTTATTCAATACACTATTGGAGCAGGCAGTGGCAGAGAGGTCTTCCGTATTGACAAGAGAGGATCCCAGGGTCAAAGGACTAGAGTCGGAAGAGTCTTTTCCCACATGCAGAGCAAGAGAAGGCTGAATGTATGCGCATGGTAGTGAGATGACGCGCGCATATATTCAAGTCCGATAAATACTTCTGAAGCATTAGAATCACCAAGGCGGTGTTCAAACGGTGCGCTAGACACCGCTTGAGACATCAATGAAAGAGAGCCTGACGACTGGTACACTGATATGATCTTGAAAAATGTTGCTGTTTCAGACTTTCAGGGCGAAGGCTTGGTTTGGTCCTTCGTTGGGGCACAGCAGATTACTGTAGAAGAAGAAAGTTTTATAAATACCGCAAGCAAAACAGAATAAACATGAAGCAAGGAAAATGAGAGAAGAGTCGGAGGAGCTGAAGCCTGAGAATGAGGCGCGTTTGGCAAGAAAGTCACAGGCGTGTGAGGTGCTTGCACGTGATGGCGTTACACACGCGCTGGGTCTATTTTTAGAATACGCGCTGCCACCGAAAATCGAGCCAAAAACGACAGAAACACTGGAAGGACTCATGATGCGCAAGAACATAACTTGTGAAGTGCCATTGTTCTATTAGCAACTGGTCCTTTTATATTCTATTCATACTTCTAACCAACTCCCTTGTCGCTTAGTTGGTAAGTACTACAGTGATTTGTAAGTACCTAAACTACCACTGGCAGTCGTTAAACGGGTGTTAAGATTTACAGATATAGGCTGAATAAAAATTAAGAGGATCTGTTTGACGGGTGCTTATTTATCGACAGTGTCCGACAGCTCGGAATGCCACTGTCCACATTGTACCACTACCTTGCGAGCTTGCGGAACATAGTGACGGGAAATAGGTGCTTCGGCTGGGTTACTATGTTATCCATCAGAATACTTACTAAGAAAAACTTTTGTGGACATAGAACTTACATATTTGGAGAATTAAATTGCTTTCTTCTGTAGTACTTGATTAAAGACTGTACGAGGATTGAGCAACTTCACCGGTCTAAGCATAGTATTCAAGTCAGTGGATGTATGTAAATGGCAAACGTCTTTCAGCCAACAAGTTGCACTCCCGTGTGGCTCATTGAAATGGTATAATATGCTGCCGCTCAGTGCACAATGTTTTCTAATGTACTGAAGAAGTTCTTTGACTTCCCACCATCAATTGCCACTGTTTTTTTTTCCTCCGAAGAACCCACGGGATGCGGCGGACCGCCGACGTTCAGAGCGTATAATTTTATCTTGGGCTACATAGTCCGAGAAAGATGTCAAGGACGATGTACCCATGGTCTCACCTCGCGTGCTTCAATTTAAGGATATCCACTTGTTTCCAGCCTCTTCGGCATTGGAAATAGTATTTCTCTTATTTTAAACGTCAGTATTTCACACTATTACTTCGCCCGTAATACATTACTCTTAAGCAAGGTCCGCCATCTCTGCGTATAAAGTCGAAATTATTCCGATGTGTTACATGGCATCGAAAAGATCGACCCAAGTTTACGGTACCGTGTACTTGGAGCTCGGTACCTGAAGCCTAGATTTTGGCAAAAATACCTTCGACCTGAGAACCAGTGAATTAAGCCTTGGGCCTGAAGGGGAAACAGACAATACACCGGACAAACTTGAAGAAATCGGGTCCCAGTTAGATCAGGTTGTATGGGAAAGATGATAAAGGAATGCCCAGTAAGGTAGGCGAATGAAACATCGCGGTTTCGAGGACAGTATCTCTCCAAGGCACAAAGAGAACCAGGATCACTATTAAGGTGCAATGAAAACGATGTAAAGCTTGCCAGAGCCACGAGAAAAATAATAATCGTGGGCTCTACTTGCCGACAAATTTTGCCAATCCTCGAAATCAGTCCTTGAGGGAGCGTTGAATCACATTCATTAACGCAGTTTTTTATACCGATTATATCATGTTGTACAAGTGGCAAAGCAGCTAGACGGTCCGCTTTACCATAGAAAGAAGTGCACCAATTAAGTGTTGCGCTATTTTCTTACACTCTGTAGACGAACACGAGGATCGCCTTTTTCTTGCCGTTTACGAAGCTTTTCCTGCCTTTTCCTGCCTATTGACTCCTTATCGGAAGGGCTGTCCGAAGCACCGGGCATTCCTCTTCCCAAAACCATGGGAGAGATGACAGAAGTCCATAGCTTAAATACAGCATATAAGGGAATCTTTGACGAAATTATCAGAGACGAAAACATGGGGGTGACGAAAATATACTCACGACCATGTATAACCACCAAAACCATTCGCCAAATAGACCACTTCCAATTTGGCAAGCCCCTGAGAAACAAATGAGAGAACATTGGACGCCAAAGAGGGAAAGCTTACAGGTGATATATAAAATATCAAAGCACCACTCCGTTACTCCAGATTGACCAAGGTCTTCTCCGGAGGATATCAAAGTACCAGTGATGGGGTCGCGTCGAGGAGATCCCTGCTTGATGAGGTAGTTGGAAAGGAAAAATGCCGGAAAGAAGGTGACTATATAGATAGCTAAAGATCCTTTGGATGGGGGTAGAGAACTTGCTCTAAACAGGAAGCGAAGCAGGAGCGAGAGTACAGTGGGCAGAAACATGCCAAGTCTCAAGGTTTTCACGGTGGTTTCATTTTGATTTGCTGTTCAGTCAGTTGATTTGAAGAATGTAACAAAACGGGAACTCACCAATTCTTTTCCCGCTAGCATTCGCCATCGTTTGGGAGGCAGAGGACAACCTTGAGGTCTCGAGACGAGATTCGTTTTCCAGCACTGAGCAGTGACTTGTCACGGGGTCAACTTCACCAACTAAATTAAAATACCCTTTTGGGTCATGCCAGTTGCCTCGATCACGTACACCTATGAACGCCGATCCGGTGCTGCATGCCACACGACCAGACGCGTCCAAGAAAGCCATCCAGGATGCACTCGAAGCCAGCAGAAAGCTTCAGCAGGCTCTTACTCGGCATGTCGAGCGCTTAGAAGCCAAGTTAAAAGGCGTTGATGAACTGTTGGTAAGCCCTTCCTTCAAATAACTCGAAACTGGATTCCTCATGAGACCAGGAGGCCGCAGATATCGACGAAGGCGAAGACGATCCCGAACCAGAGGTATTGATCCCCGATGCAAAGAAAGCAGCTGGCTTATTTCCACCTAGCGAATTCCTAAACCCGGTTTGTCTGTATATATAATCTAGACGAATATTTTACCTTCTTACTTTGTTGGTAGACCTCACCTTTCTATGAAGAAGCCTCTAAGAGGACAACGTACATTACAAATACCAGACCCCATCCAAGTACGTTTGTGATGCTCTCACCCTATATCCCCTTTTTAAGAAGTGTACCCTTAGTGAAAGCGAAGGACATAGAGACTCTGGCGTTAGCAGTACGACGCGAGAACGAACGCCTCCAGGCTTACAAGCGTACGCAGGCCCCGTGGGTTATGTTTTTGGCTCTTTATTGGTATACAACTAATGGTCTGTCATAGCGATTCTAACCTAGATCTTGATAAAAATTTGGAAGAACTGGACTGGACCACAATTGCGGAAAAGGCACCCATTATACAACTTTTTTAAAATATCTGGTCTCTGATGTATACCCCTCAGGTCTCAGATTCCTCTTCGGTAAAAAGAACGCCCACTGAGTGTCGTGTAATTTGGGTTGGCGACCAGCACCCAAGCTTAAATCATGGCCAATGGCCGAATTCTGAGCTCGACAAGCTGAATGCTATTGTCCAGGAGTATACGGAGAAGAAAAACCCGGTTGATTGGGTCAATGTCGCTGAGTTACTTGGGGTTAGTTCGCCTTGATTTCCAATATGACATGTAGTATAATCTTGCCTTGCAGAATAACCGTACTCCTATCGATTGTATGAGGCATGGCACTCCTCAGCATCGTCATAATTGGACTGCAGAAGCCGACCAAAAATTACTTCATGCTGTGGAATGCTCTGGAATCGACAACTGGCAACTCGGTAACCATCTCAACGTCCTATTTACGTTATTGTATTTCTTACTCGTACTCTGAAGTTGCTAGAAAGGTTTCTGAATATGTGACTCCCTCGCAATGCCAAGGGCGCTGGCAAAAGACACTTAACCCGGCGCTGAAAAGAAGGACTTGGACCATTGAAGAGGACGAACGCCTACGGAAAGCCGTTGCTGGCTATGGGAATTCTTGGGTGCAAGTGGCTGCAGCAATTCCTGGAAGAACAAACGATCAATGCCGCGAAAGATGGACAGAATATCTCAGGCCCTGTGCCACGGGGGTAACTTGGACCGAGGCTGAAGACATACGCTTACTAGAACTGGTTGAAAAGCACGGGAATAAATGGGCACTTATCAGCTCCACAATAGGCAACAACAAAACGGGACAGAACGTAGGTGATTCATCGAGTTTTATGGCTTGTGGTGCTTATATTTTGCAAGTGTCGATTGCACTACGAGAAGCTTAAGAAGAAAACGCATGCCAATCAAGGTTTAGTCGCAGGCATGCTTTCGCCTATGCTCCCTGCGACTCTTGCTGGACCTGGAGCGAGTCATATAATATCGAATCAAGAACAAGCTTCATTTATCTCTGTAATCGGTCCTGCGGATGGGGCTCGAAATTCAGATTTTGCAGGAGAAGCATTATCCTGTCTGAAAGGCCGAGCAACGACAGTAAATTCCACAGCGGGTCTCGCTCCTCAGGCTTCTCTTGAGACAGTGCTTGTGAAGCCTCAACCGAAGCCTAAGCCGAGGCGTTTCAAAAAGGCTGGCCAAGATGCAGGATTCTTGGACTATGTTGCTGATATCGAGTCCGACACCGTCCCTCCAACTCTGGAAGGATCGTCCCAACCTATGGTTGCTCCCGGACCTGTGTTCACTGTCGATACCGAAACAAGTTCAAATGTTCCACACGCCGCTTCTGCACCTACAGCAATGACATCGGCATCCACGGATGCAGCCCCTCTGCCAATTGATACTAGAAGAGGTGAGAAGAGACAGGGTGTAGGTCAAGGGAAAAAAGCACCTCACGGCATGCATTTAAGAACTTGGTATCTTCCATCAAACCTGTCCAGGATAACGAAGGTGACGAGCCCAGTCAAGGCCCCCTTAAGAAAATGAGAAGAAAGCGAGCTTCTGCATCCACAGGAAGGCGGGTGAATCGTGTTGATAGCAAAAATGATTTGGGCAGTCCGGATGTTCATCCTTCAGAGGAGGTTGGACAGGCGTCTTCTGGACTGTCTACCAATAGGAAGAGGAAGACTACGGAAGATCAAGTTGCTCAAACTGCTCCTAAGAAGAAAGCCAGAGTAACTAAGTCGAAGGCGGGAAACCCGAGCAACTCGACTGCGAATCAAGTAGTTTCCCCAGAGCCTTCCTACGGTGCGACCACATTTGCCATTGATCTGCCTAGCAGTCTTTTTCTGACACCAGTTTTTTTAACAGATGTTTCTCAGCTACGACGTGGAAGGTCCCGCAAATTGCTGTTGCCCTCAGATTAGAATCCTTCAGCAACTATGCTAAGTCAGACCCTTCAATATACCTGACGAAGCGTCCGAGGTGAATTTGCCCGAGGCATACTTGTTTTGTGCCGGGTTTTTATGAGGGATTAGTTCATACATTACTGTCCGTGCATGTAGGGAGGCAACCGGTCGAGGCACCGTGACAGAAAAAATAGGATCCAGGTTAGTGCTGTGTTGGTTGGCTCTATGTTAGTAACAGACCAGTATATCACGTGTTAATAACATGTTAGTAACGTTTCTAACATGGGGGGGTCAAAAACTGCATGTTAGAAACTGTGAGAAACTCTCAAAGCATCAGCAGAGCTGTCGAGTCATTCTGATAATTTATTATATGCAATTTGGCAGAGTGATACCCATTAAATTTGACCATTAAGTATAGCTTGATTTTTTGGGTGCGCGCGTCCGTTCGGACGTCACGTGCCTCCAAATTAGACAACTCCGGCATTACTCCGGCACTCGAAATTTTGCTGTATTGCTCGAAAACTTTGAAATAACAACACGACTACCTTGTTATCAACTCCTGGACATGTTATCTCAAGGAGATCTTGCCGATCTCCTTGATCTCGCTGAAAAGTTCAAAAATTCTGGCAATGACATCACACTTGTTCACCTCCTTGACTTGGTGCAAGCAAAAATCCTCGACAATGATAGCCAGGAAGCGAAGGATTGGCGCAGATAGTGTCAGGGCTGTTGAGATAAACCAGCAAAGGTAGTCGGAAAACTGGGCGAGTGTAGTGTCGACAGTTTCTTTTAGGTGTCGTAGGTTATTAACGTGTTATTTACCTCAGTCCGACGTTATTTACGTGTTATCTAACGCCGAAATTTTTTCTTATTTTGGATGATTACGTAACAAAATAACAGTTAGTAACATGGGTTTCTAACGTCACAGCAGACCCCAAACCAATCTCACGTTGGTAACATGGCGAAATAGCAATCCAACACAGCACTAATCCAGGTTAGCAACTGGCCCACTGTGAGCCGTGACCGTTGCCTAAATTAGCAACTTCAGATATGAAATTTTCGGCGATTTTTTCCGATTAAATTAGCCTTTTTCGAGAATATTTACATGTCACGATTTCTATTAGCAACCGACCCTCCGTGAGCCGTGACGTCACGGCGAATTAACCACCCAACCGGGGGTCCGTGACCCGTGACGGTTGCCTCCATACATGCACGGACAGTATATCCTCTGTTCTTCCAAGACAGATGATCATAATTCTACAACGTAACGATACGAATACTAATCATACAATAATCATCTCGTCCCAACCTTCCACCTTTTCCTAGGCTGCACATTCATTTCCCAATTTACAATGTGCCCCAAGAGCTCTCCGTCCTCTTGGTTCATGCTGTCTTCTGTGGCCAGAAGAAGGTTTTGCAAGGATTCTTGAACAAGAGCCGCAGTTTTGAGTTTCTTTTCAAGAGACGGAAGTGCGGCCTTCTTGGGTGGTGATGCCTGAATCAACATAAAAGATGGTCAGCGCCTAGCAATGCTATTAAGAATTGGTTGCATACGGGGGTCTGTAGATAGGTATGCTTCGGGGGTAAATCAGGAAAGTAAGAGGGCAAATTCCGAAGAGTAGTGGGTATCGTTGCAGGAGCCTCTTCGTCATCGGATGATAAAAGTTCAGGAGAAGGAGAACGCGAAGGTGGTGGTACAAGGGTTATAGGCTTTGGCGGGGCTCCATCAGGAGCTCGCGTTACTGACAAAGAGGAAAGAATGTCAAGCAATAACAAGACGACGGTACAGAAGGGCGACATACAGCGTTTCTGCTTCTTGGTCAACTTTTTGGTTTGGTAAAGCTCCTTGGGTGAGAGGTCGAAATCCTCACAGGCAAGCAAGACGTCGGAAGTGATGGCGCCGGCGCGATTGGCGAGATTGGCATACTCATGGGCGCGCTGAAATAATTGCTGTACGACTACGGTAGGAAAGGTGAATTAATGGTTGAGGTGCACAATGTGAACATACATGTGGTTACTTCGAGTTCCAAACGCTCCAATGCAGGTTGAGGTGCGCGCTGGAAGCCTGCCTTCTTTAATTCGAAAGTGATTAAGCGCTTGAGGGCTTTCGACGCGACGTGGGGTGTGACGGCGGGCTCTGGGGGATCGGGGGAGGTGTTGGTCGGTTTTGGAGTCTGCTGGGCTGGTAGGTGACCCTGGTAGGGCGGAAAGTAAGGCAGAGGCTGTGGCGCACTGGGATTGAGGGACGGATAGTGGTTTGGATAGTGGCCAGCATAAGGATTAGCGAGATACGGGGAATCCATGGTGGGAGAGCGAATGATGGTGCTGTCCCGACTCCCGATCGGCGTGGATGAAATCATACGGTCGCTATCTACCTCTCTCTTTTCTCTACTACATTATTCCCCGTCCATTCCATGGCTCCTACTGCAGCAGACTATGCCTCACGACAAGAGATACCCGTAGCCGAGATCCAGTCTCCCGTTGACCGCACAACTCGTCCGCAAATAGTCGGCCCTGACGCTCCTCGACCACCCTTTCCCATAGCGCTGGCTGGCCCCGTACAGAAAGGCTTTGGAAGGGGCGGAAAGGATCTAGGCTGTCCCACCGGTTCGTCAGAATGCCTATTTCAGATTCGGGCAAAGCTAAACCCTTGATCGGCAGCAAATCTTCCAGACGACTCTATAACCCCCATAAGCACTGTCGCAAAGACCGGAGTGTACTACGGATATGCTCAAGTCCTCCCTCCTGCGGAAGAAGCCCCCAAATTTCGACCACAGGACCTCAAGGTCTTGCCCATGGTTATGAGTCTGGGATGGAATCCATTTTACAAGAACAAGATTTTAACGGCCGTAAGCAAATATGTCTTCCAATCCTGCATAAGCTACATGACAATTCTACCAGGAAATCCATCTCATCCATGATTTCCAAAGGGATTTCTATGGCCATGAATTGAGAGCGGTCGTACTAGGTTACATTCGACCCGAACTTGACTATATATCGCGCGGCAAGTTGCTTTGAATTTATCCCTCACACGACATCTGATTGTGGCGACAGAGGCATTGATTGAGGATATCGAGGTTGACAAACGAGTCGCATTGAATTGCCTTGAAAGAGCCGAATACAAGAAATACGAGAAAGATGGGCATTTCGGGCATACGGACTGAAGGCGAGACTAGAAGAATATGTTACATAGAGGTAGACGGATTATTAAGGGATGGGATTTAGTATATCATCTGTATGCAAGTAAATTTAACAATGATAGAGAAAGTGAACAGGCTTGAAACGGACCTATCAACCCCTTCTCTGTTTCTTTGACCGCGTTCCTCCAATTTTAATCGGTGTACGATCTGTTATACTGGAAATCAATTTTCTGATTCCTTCGCCCTCTGTAGCTAGGAGAGCTGTTTTCATGGCGGTTCTTCCCTCGCCGAAACCTTTGAAAAAAAGGTCGAGCGCGATGGGTTCGACGTCTCTATTGTGGTCTACTATTCTCTTGAATATGCCTACAGCACATTGGTAGCCGGCTTCATATGAAGCACGGTTTCCCTTGGTAAATTTGCTTGGGGTGCTGCCGCCGGAGAGCCAGGCGATGGTAGACCCGTCAGGTTTTGTGAAGGTGACGATGGTGTTGTTGCGGGAGGAGTGGCAGTGGAGACGATATCTGGGGGAACTGGATGGTCTGGTCATGGCTGCGTGGCTGAAGCTGCGTGGGGGAGCATAGCCGTCGGGAAGAGGAGTTGGAGGAAGCTCTTCTTCGAAGAGAGTGGGGCCGCCGGGAGCGCCTGCATTGTCGTCGGCAAGAAAGACAGCAAGATTGGAGGGGGGTGCAGGGAATCCGCTGGAGAAACGGGAGAATAATGCGGGAGATCTGAGGACAGACGGCCGGAGAGCGAACATTGCAGGACCAAACTCAACTTTCCATCCTACTCTGCACCTTCAAACTCCGACCACGGATCCCCCCGGAGACCTCTGCTCCCAGCCCACCCTTGCTCACATTCACCCCTCATGTCGGTGCGTTCTCCTCTCTTTCCTTCCCCTCTTGCTTGCTCATCTCTCCTCCAGCTCGCCAACACAGCCTACAACATCTTTTTCAAGCGAAACAGTAATGTGTTTGCTGCCCAATTCCGCCTCTAGCTCACTCCCCCCAAGGTGTTTTTGTCGGCACTGTCTTTGCTGGAGCCTTCGCGTTTGGCGTCGCCTTTGACATTGGCGTCACAAAGTTCTATGATTCCTGGAACCGAGGGGTCCGTCTTTCCCTCTGCCTCTTTTCTTTTCTCATCCGCTCTTTTCAGAAACAATGGAAGGACATCCGTCATAAATATGTCCAGGAGGAGTAGACGGATGTATCCTACCCCGACTGGACTTCAAAACCAATATTAGTCTCTCGTCGGGGCATGCACTACGAACCTTTGCCGCCGGTTGACCTTCTTGTCTCCATTAAAAGTGAATTACTACCCAGGACCTTTAGATGAATGGATAATGTATTTTGTTGGTATAACCACAATCCCTTGGTCATTGGTTTTATTTCCAGACAACTTCAATCAAAGCCCATTCTAATGGCATGAGGAGGGAATTTAATGTCCCAAACAGTCTACGCGCCCCATCGCGTCAGCGTGCGGCGTCGTCAAATGTTTTTTTTGGACTCCTATAACAATCAAGGACTAATTTGTATTGTTCGTGAGGTCGGGGTGGTACATGCGGAAACAAGCCCACCAGAGCTTTCCTCCAAGGCATACGCGTTGATCTTGAATCTGTATCTAGTTAGTCGTCAGGCACTATGTAGGCTCGTGACATGTCACAATGTGATCCCTTGAGTCGTCCTAGCATACGTTCTCCTCCTCCCATATCCCCCACAAAATGTCAAGAGAAAGATCAAAGTCGCCGCGTCCTGATAGAGATGCGGACATGGAAATAGACTCGCAGTCTCCTGTGGATAAACCGGATGCCAAAGTCGTAATAGTCACAAATTTGACGCGCAATGTTGTCGAGTCCCATCTAAAAGTCATATTTGGCTTCTATGGCGGTATCACTAAAATCGACCTTCCAGTATTCGGAAAATGTATGTCTTGTTCTGTCTCAAACCAATATATTCACTAATGTAACTAATTTAGCTGGCCAAAATCGCGGTAAAGCTGCGTTGGAGTTCGCCAACTCATCTTCCGCCCACAAGGCTGCTTCGCACATGGACGGCGGCCAACTTGACGGAAACATAATAAAAGTTGAACTTTCAGATCTTCCGATTCGCTCTGCATCCCGCTCTCCTGTCCGTGCACCTCCAAGAGGTCCAAGAAATGGACGTGACAGGCCAAGAAGCATCTCTCGCTCTCATTCTCGCACCCGCTCCCGGACACCTCCCCCTTACCGACGCAGAGGAACTGAGAGATACCCATCTCGTGAGAGGAACCGTGACTCGTTCCGTGGAAGGGGTTATGGTCGCCGAGGACCACCACCGCGCGACGTGTACCGCCCTGGACGCTCGCGTTCGCGTTCCAGATCTCGATCGCCTATTCGACGTGGCCCTGGTGAAAGGCCTCCACCTCCTAGGAGGCGTTCTCCAAGTTACACTCGAGGAGGCTACGGACGTCGTAGGTCCAGGAGTTACTCTGTGCGCTCTAGCCGGTCTCGAACCAGATCATTTTCGCGCTCTCGCTCCCGTTCAATGTCGTATTCCAGTGATTCTCGATACAGTCGAAGTAAAAGCCACAGCCGTACGAGGTCTCTCAGTAGGGACAAGAGGAGCCGTAGCCGTGATGATATCCGAGATAGCAGGTCTCGTTCACCCGCATAGCTGTCATAGAAAGCAATGCAACTCTTTTAACTTCTTTCTTGGTAGGCTTTAGCTCACTTAACGACGCTCTCAGGAGTTTGCCTAATCCAAAAGTTCGTAGCTTGTAGTATGTGATATTTAAGTTAAATCCGTATGGTATGCCAGTCGTTCTGAGATCCAAGATATATACAAAGAAAATGCTAGTCGCTAGCTATGGAATCATCGTCTGCAAGGAAAGGGCTAATACGAGACTTCAGTACCTCGGATGAAGAATCAAAATTGTCTTGACTCACGCGTATTCGTAGTCATTCCGAATTGCGTTTGACATCCATTCTTCATCCGCCTCCTGCTGCGGGAAACCAGGTCCTCCTGCAAGGCTCAACACCACCGGGAGTAACACAAGACCATGCAACGCTCCAGAAATAATGAGAGTCAACCACATCCGGAAATAATATATCTACCGTCAACTTAATAAGGGAAGTCAAGACGAATGGGAAAAAAACGCTGACCTCCAATAACTTCGATCTGGTCAGAGCCAATACGGACATACCTATCAGCTTCGTAAATGTGATGCCAGAAAGGACCTATTGAAATGAAAGACGAAACTCAGTTAATTCTTCAAGGGTAAGGATCCAAACCTACAGATGGTCCGACATCAACCAGGGCGGTCCACATCCTCTCATCGCGCTCCTTCTGGGCAGACGGATGATCAATTGACGCACCGGTACCAGCGCTCATAAACGCTCTTGCGACGTGAGCACAGAATTCTACTGCGATTCCAAGTGAGATCACCAAGTTGACAAGACTAATGGCATTCAAACTGATGCCCCAAACAGACATGGCTCCCATGACAGTTACAACTGTAAGAGCAACAACACTCGTAACAATCGAACCAGTTCGCCAAGAACCCAGTAGAAGGGCAGTGACGACAAGAACAGCGGCCAGTCCAAGGCCTAATATCTCCTGCGTTATAGCGATGATGTGCGCGTATTGGTCGAAGAAAACGTAGAAGTAAGAGTAGGGGAAGACAGGAGCACCTATATCTTGCGATATGTCTTCTGCTATCCGATGAGCAGCTGCAAATGCATTTATGAAGTCCTCCTGGCTCTTGAGTGGGGCATGGAAGGTACGGAAATGGGAAGCATCAATCCTCGTGCCTTGCTCATCCAGTGCAATGGCCGTTCCGAACGATGCTTTGCCAGCCAATGGACAATCTTCATTAGTAGGGGAAGCCCACCATCGCTCGAAATATCGCATGAACTCTTCATTTTCCGGCAGACCGGCCATGGTAATGTTCCAGGCAGGTTCCTTGCCTTCGTAGCACGGCTTACAAAGTCTTGGTGAATCTCTTGGCCCACAGAATACTGAAGGATCTGCTTTCCGGACACGACAACATAGGTCATTCGAAGGATTCAACCAACGCAGGAAATCATCGATCCAGGAGGCTGTTGGTTCGGAAATAAATGACGACTCGGGGCGCTTTCTTTCGGCCTCCAACCTGTTCGCAATTGAAAGATCATTGCAGGTGGAAAATCGCCCACATAGTGCTTGCTGGCCGGCTCGCTGCGTTACGTCGACGTCTTTCGAGACAAAATAAACCGGTGGGCCGACATCAAAATACGCATCCAAATCATCGAAATAGTCAACTAGATATGAATCTGACGGAAGAGCAAGTCGCTGATCTGGATTTATTATAAGGATCAGTTTTCATCTTCATTATACATGCATAGAAGGTCATTACCTAGGCCGAGTTGGATGTGCTGCATTGAAATCACAGATGCAACGAAAATACCAGAAAAGACAATGAGCACTGTAGCTTTGACGAGCGGTCTCAGCAAAAACGGCGCATAGTACCGGCGGATAAATCGACCAATTCTACCCAAGCCATTGACAGTGTTAGGGCCGTCTGATAAGGCGATCCGCGAGGGAAGGCGGATGCACGGTACACAGTCGACACGATTTGCCTACGAAGTAAACTTTTATGATGGAATAAATTAAAATGAAATAAGAACACACCTCATATCGTCTTAAATCCAATGCCAGAGCACTCACGAATACCGTTACCTGAAGTGCGGCATTCAGAAGAACACTACCAGCTGCATACAGTGCGAAATTGCGGACAGCTGGCATTGTCACAAGTGCTCCAAGAGCAAACGCCACTGTTTCTGTTATAGTGCTTAACAAAATGGACGGGCCCATCTTCGCTAGTGTTCGAGCGACCCTTTCTTCTGGCGGTAGGAACAATGGCATAGAAGCTGCGTCAACTTCCTCCTGAGTTGAGTCGAAAGGAGATCGGTGGGAATGAGTAGGAGACATTGAAGCTGAAAATGCGGGATTTTGATAGTTCTGACTAGCAGCATTCGGTCCGTGAAGGAAGTTCTGCCTATCAAGCTCATGGACTAGGATGAAAACATTATCCACGCCTACTGCAAGGACCAAGAAAGGGATGACTTCTGCAATTATAAGAGTAACTTTAACTCCCAAAAATGAGAAGAGGCCTACGGAAGTCGACACAGATAGGATGACAAGAAGAATGGCAAATAGACCGAGTGTGAATTTGGATCCTACAAAGAGTGATCGCGGTAGGCGAGGGAACAAACGAGGTGTTGTTCGAGAGTCAATGGAGACAGTGGATGCATTGCTGGATGTCCGAGCAAACAGCCTTGGGAAGTTGTGTACCCATTCAGCCAGCGAGGATATGATCCCATCTTCATCGGAGCTTGCAGACCCACTTCCCAATGTCAGTGAGACATAGAAAAACATGGCCAAGTAAGAAAGAACAACTATCCTGACGTCCAAGTTGGTACTCTTGTTGATCTCTTCTTCAAGCGAGATCCCCGTTGAAAACGCAATCTCCAAACCAGCTTCAGGACCTGACCTCTGACTCAGGTCGTACAAATAGTCCTTCAATGTCTCTTCCCATTTCATAGCCACAGCTTGTTTTTCCAGATCCAAGGAATTATCTACAACGTAGGTGATCACAAGAGCCTCGGCGTCCAAATATACCTTTTTGCCAGTATTTGTGGTGGGTACTCCGCCTAGCACATATTCAGGTGCTAAAGGCTGCTGAAAATCGGGTAAACAATCGACAGGGGAACTCGCACAGGATTGCAAGTGAGGAGCCCACGTTTCTTCGTCGTAATCATCCAGATCATTGCCGAACCATGCTGCAACAGATTGTACCACGCAAGCCCCCCTTGGACCTGCTGGCTTGAAGCAAACATCACGCAACGTATGGCCATCCTCTGACTTGAGAGCCCTGATTTTGGATTCTTCGTTGAACCAATATTTCAGGTGATCCCAAGACAAAACTGGTTTTTTGCCGGTAGTCAATCTCGATTGACCAGGGAGTGTGAAATTATTCAAACCCTGCAATTGGTTTTCTGATGAAGTGATGAAGATTTGCTCAGTACGGTAGAATGGGCCGAATTTGCTGTCGAAGAATTCCTTTTGTAGCTTGCTTTCTGAAGAAGGCCCGACCCAAAGTCTGACTGGATCCGTCTCGACTTCAAACCTTTTCCAGCCGAGGTTTAGTGATCCCATAACAGCAAACACGATAGTAAATGTCAACCACGGGGAAGTGGCCGTGAACAAGCCCAACTTATAAAAACCACGTCTCAGAATATTATTGAGGGGGTATTGCCGAGGTTGTACTGTGTCTATGGGGTCCAAGAGCGATGCACCCCGTCCCAAACGACGAGATTCGGATTGAATCCCAAGTGAGTCTTCTTCAATGTTCTGTGCTAATGAGGCAGCACCAACAAGACCGCGGGTATGAATCCTGGGGACGCCGCATCCACCGAAAGTGCGACGCGTTCATATGATCTCTCTCTGCGTTTCTGAAGGGTGGTTCGGATAATATATCCAATTGAAAGTCCAAAAACGACGAGAGAATATGTGACAACGAGAATGAATGATAGACATGACAATCCTCCGACGTGGCAGGTACTCTCATTAGGTGGTAGTACTGGAGGGATTGCTGGGCAAACATCCGGACAGTCAATACACGTACAGCGGCTAGCGAGGTCATCGTCTGCACAACTTCTGGGGGTCATGTTGAGTGGAGTGATGTCGGGGGGTGGAACGAGGGGGAAATTAATCTGGAAAGGGCTTCCTAGGTCCTTCTCTTCACCCAGAAACCTGAAAAATGATTCGTAGTCCTTTGCACCTCCACCAATAAGGTCCATAACATAGCCATTAGTGTTGCTAGATTGTACATTCTTGCAACTGTCGAAAAATCCCTTCCCATAATCCTCCTTAACATAAAAGTCCAGAGACTTTACGGCGGTTTGACCTGTCGATGTCCTCTGTGTCGAGGTTATGTTCAGAAAGCTGTCTTGGTTTGGAGAACATGTGAATGTACAAAAGAAGGTGCGAAAGTTGTTGCGACACGCAGGACATGCTGATAGGAGTGGTTCGACCTGGTCGAAGTTAGCTCGGAGGGTCTCCAGTTGGTCTGATGTACAGCAGGTAGGACCATCTACGAGCTCCGGACCACAGACATCCTGTATTAAGGACCTTGACTTATCGTCGAGCTAAGAGGATATAAGCTAAGCAAGGTGGTTGGAAGTGTAGCATGACATACATCGACCGGAGGACCATCGTACGGACAAGGCAGTGGTTTGCCAAAAAAACCCTTCTTGCCGCATGAGCCGCGCATAGCGCACTTGCCATTTGGACTGACAATATTCATATTCAATTGGGATATTTTTTTGCCAGTGACATGCGTAGGCGTAAGGTGATATAATTGGGTTGCAAGGTGGAACGATGACGCGACGCGTGAGTAGGTCAGACACGTGCACTCATTTATTTTCTATCTCAGCGCACTCCTCTCCTCACGAATGCCGGAAAACAACCAACCACCTATTTCCAATGCAAATAAACCACGGAGGCGCTTTGTCGGTAGCAAGTCCTCTAAGCCATCCAAACCCGGCGTGCATCCTTCGCTCAGCAGCCAGATACCGCCAGATATCCTCAATGATGTTCATTTAAATGCTGCCATTAAGCAGCTACCCTCCAATTACTCGTTTGAAATCCATAAAACTATCCACCACATTCGCAAGAACAATGCTAGTATGGTCGCCCTTCAGATGCCGGAAGGCCTACAAATGTTCGCCTGCACTATTGCTGATATTGTTGAACGGTTTGTAATCTACAGTTATAAATCATCTTTGGCTCTGAATGACTGATTTCCACAGGTTCACCAATGCTTTGACTGTGGTCATGGGCGATGTTACATACGGAGCTTGTTGCATCGACGATTACACGGCTGTTGCCTTGGGATGCGATATGCTAGTCCACTATGGCCACAGCTGCCTCGGTAGATACGTCCTTTCCGCTTTCCGTAATGTAGACCTCATTTCTATCATAATCAGTACCTATGGATCAAACAACAATCAAGACTCTGTATGTTTTTGTCGAAATCGGCGTGGATTCAAGTCACTTGGCCCAGACTATAAGGATGAACTTCCCAGACGATCGAGAGACTTTCCATCGAAATCTACTAGACTCAGAGGAGGATAGATCCAAGATTCCTCTTGGCAATCAAATAGGAATTGGCAGAAATCTTCTGATAGAGCATGTACCTGCAACTATTTCCATTGAAGCGGATGATGAACCTGCCACTTCGACTTCACGGACAAGGCTGGCTTTAGTGTCAACGATTCAGTTCGTCGCAGCGTTGCAGCGTCTCAAAGAGGATCTCTCGATGGAAATGAATGAGATTGAGAGGACCACGCCAGCTGGTTTGCTGAGGGACGCACAACCATCGGATGCGGACAGCAATGCTCCGCAACATGATAGGCCTCGCTTTTGGTCGGGAAAATACGAAGCCACTATTCCAAGGTCAAAGCCCCTTTCCCCTGGAGAGATTTTGGGCTGTACGGCACCTCGTCTGCAGGACGTGGATGCTTTGATGTGTGTGATAGCCCTTCGCACCTACATCTTCAACTCATCCTTTTAACAGCTACCTTGGCGATGGTCGATTTCATTTAGAATCAATCATGATAGCAAATCCAGAAGTTCCGGCTTTTCGCTATGATCCATATTCCAAAAAGTTGACACGGGAGCGCTATAATCATCGAGAGATGCAGGTTCTCAGGGATGACGCTGTTCAAAGTGCCCGAAAAGCATTGCTCTTTTTTCCAGCACCCCTTCGACAGCTGCAGCTGAGGTGTCGCCACCAGTGTGGGGAATAATTCTTGGCACCCTAGGAAGACAGGGAAATCTGAAACAGATGCAGGTATATTGTCTTCTTAATTCTTTTATTTTGCCTTGCTCATCACACTACTCCAGGCCGTTACGCACCAACTTGCGGCATCAAAAACACCAGTGCCTTACATTCAAATATTGCTCTCGGAAATTTCGCCAGCAAAGTTGGCTCTTTTCAATCCCCATATATCGACTTTCATACAGACCTCCTGCCCTCGCTTGTCTATTGATTGGGGCTACGCTTTCGAAAAACCGTTGCTGAGCCCTTACGAAACTGCTGTTGCAGTGGGGAAGCTCTCCAGTTGGATGGATCATGCCTCCAAGGCTAAAGGTGCCCTTGGCTTATATCCCATGGATTTCTACGAGGCCGGTAGTCCGTGGGCGGTCTCTAGACTGAAAGCAAGTTTTGATACTTGATTTTCTGGATTACTGTGGGGTGGTTTTCATCAGATGACAATCAATACATATTATCTGCATTCCGCTTAATTGGGGATGATCACCCTTTCATTCTTGTCTTTCGTGAGATTTCCTGCACACCTCCATTTAAGCAACAGTATTTTCCAAAGTGACTTCATCAAGTTATCAATGTTGTCGGGAAATCTTGTCCATGAGATTCGATCTAGCGGGCTTCAAAGATGTAAGGAAATTGATTCAAGCAGCGCCTCTATATGCATTCTAGAGTAACCATACAAGATAATAAGTCTTGCAGTAGTCTGTGAACCACGATTCAGCAAAAATAAAAGAAGGGCTGTTTCACGAATCTGCTACACTAGACATCCTTGGATCTGTTCGAGCCAAGTGCACAACTTCACGCGAGGCCGCTCTCCGTTAATAATTAATATATCCTTTCCAATATTCAAACTCCGCGACTCTCTTTCAAGGAAAAGGGCCCTCAAAGATGGCGGTGTTAAACTCTGACTCTTAATTGCTAGCCTAATTGTCTTCTGTTGGAACTTGGCACCCGAAGAGGCCGCTATGTAATTTAGCAAATCGTGGCGGAGGTCATCCATTTGAGCTAAGGTTTGATTTTTCTCTTCACCTTAATGTTACTTATATTCAATGTCACTTGCTAACAACCACCAAGGCTTTCTCTAACTGAAATTCTTTCACCAAAATCAGACAAGCACCACTTGTGAAAGGCCTCCATGGTCACAATGCAAACGGAACTGCGTGCCGGCTAGGGCAACCCAGAAACGCATTCTCTCGTCACTGGCCCGCGACCCTGCCCCAATCAATGCCTTTACCGCCAGGGGCTTCTTCCCCGTCAGGGCTACGTATTCCACATATAAAGTCTCTCTTCGAAACGGTATTCCTGTGTTTGGCATGCCCTTCCTCCCATCATAATGCCTGCGACTTTGGGCACAAGAGGTCCTGACGTCAATGGTGCTGCTCCTACCGGCCCAATTAATCCCAATGACGATCTTGTCCACTATTTTCACGGTAAGCAGGCATCTCTTGGTGCAACACAAGTTCTCATACAACATGTGCACGCAAGTTGCCGCCCTGGTGACCGTTGTTTATGACCACTGTAAGCTCTCCTCTCTCCAACTGACTGCCAGAATCCAAATGCTAAATATCATACATGCCTAGTCCTTACACTCGATGGCGAGGTATTTCATGAAACGGAAATGCGAGTGAATTTAATTTTTGAAATAAGTTGTTTAGGTTGAGTACATTTGGGTTTGTGTCTTGCCCGTCAAATTTTGAAGTCCTTTCGATGTTCAGTAATTCGACTCAATTATAGAGCAAAAAATGGTCCAAGTCAAAAATTCTTTTCATCTTGGTAGGAATTTATAATATTGTTCACGTTTCATGATTCACCGGCAGCTTCATAGGCCAGGTATTTTGGGGACCTGCTATTAATGTATGTTTCGTCTTTTTCCTATTTCAAATGATCGCTCACAAAATTCAGTTCTGTCTGCGTTGGTGTGTTTTCGTTCATCTATCGTCCGTGAAACGCTAGCAGACTTTGCCATTGAGGACAGTGTTCTTGAACCGTCAAGCATCGTACCTTGTGAGTGATTGAAATACTGACGCTTGTTCTGACATGGTTGACGGTTTTTCGTTCGGCTAGTTGTAAGCATATCCGCTCTCCTTCACATCCAAACCACATCAGAAGTCAACTCCTCTGTATTCTACTTTTACGGCAGTTGTAAAGTCTCCGAATTAAATGGTACTGCTCTCACGTCTCATGTACCCTTCTTTAGGCGATATCGGCCTTAAATTTGTTGGCACAGGATCTATGGTCATCATCATCATAACCCAATGTGGGCACCTTTTTGGTTCAAGTCCTACTCAACTCAGGTATAGCTTGCCTAGTGATCATGCAGTTTCGCATCGAGGCTTTATACGGCAAAGTCATCTCGACACTGATCACCGTGTTCTGGGTTATGGAAGTCATCGCTGTTCTTGGCTTGGGAATTGCATCCTTGGCCGCCATCGACGGTCAGTGTTTAGACTTCTACTTGGCGACTTGGCCTTACATAAAAAATAAATTCCACTCGATTCGCGTTCCTTTTCTGGGTGCCGGTGATTGCGTTTGAAAGTTTTCTGTTCTCACTCGCCCTGGGGATAGCGTACAGAAATTACCTTGAAATTGGGAGTTGGCGAGGCGCCGCCATGCTCTACGTCGTCTTGAGGGATAATTTCTTGTTCTTCGTTTGGTACGTGAGTCTCCCTAATCAGCATCTTGTGACTTACTATTTTTCCCCAAGTGCCTTTGCGCTCTATATCTTGACGGCGACGACCTGGCTGGCGGCGAACCCAAGATATTTCACAGTTCCAGGATCCTTCTCTTGCTCTTTGACAAGCATTATGGGATGCAGACTCATCATCAACCTCTGTGAGGCATATCATCACCCTCGAGACTTTGAAGAGACCGGTTCTCCCCCAAGGTCTATTTGGGCCGCCACGACAAAGCATATTCAGTTCATCAGCATGAATCCGGCCTCAAAATCAATGGCATCTGGTATTCCGCCCTGGCGCCATACTCGATCTCAGCGCGGTCAAATATTAGCGACAGATTTACCATCGTCAAGGCATGCTACAGTGCCATGCATAAGTTACGATATGGCCGGCGCCAGAGTCGCTGCAAGGGGCGAGGCTGAAGGAAGTGGCACATACGAGATGTGTATCGTCGCATGTATGCCCGAGAACATTCCGCGGCCTGCGGAAGCTACAAAGGAGAATGGCTCATAATTGCGGTCAGACAAAGTTGCTCTGACTTGATGCTTGAATTTCCGAATCGTACTTCAGGACCTGATAATGGGCATCGTGGAGATGATGGGTATACCTGAGTGGTAAACCAAGTTAAAGTTGGATATCATGGCATTTGGATCGTTCGTCTGGAACCGACATGCCTTGTGTGTATACATATTACAGTGATTAGCACCAGTCTTGGGAGGCAAAAAAAAAAAAAAGTCCGAAGCCCTTATCTTTCTCTGAAATTCACGACACAGAAAAGTTTCTTACACCCTACAGCCCTGCGCGCGCTTGGAAGAAACTTGAACCTCAATTCAGACAAAGTCTCCATTGGGAGTCTGGCTGCTTTCTGAAAAAACGATATTCGTAGAGATCGACAAGCGGACCCGGTGTTATTCCATTAGGTCTAGTCTAGGAAATGCGGCATGAGCAGAGATATGTACATAGATGGCAGGTAGGGTTCCGCCGGCATAGTGGGTGTCACAGACAAGACCTCCCCTTTTTGTTATCGTAACCAAGGGACGAAATGTGGATGTGGAAGATGAATGGGACGATCTGAGAAAGTGCCTCAAATGTCAAGGGATTACTTGCTCTGGCAATGTCTGCATGATTTCAAAGCCGACGTGAGAAGAGAAAATTTCGAGGGTCAGTCTCGAATTCCATTGTCGGCCGCAGTAAGATACGATAGTGAGGGACCAGAGGGCATAATTGAAAGGTGACTGCGGAATGGAAGCCAAAGCGCACTATGTATCTAGAACTAATGAGCAGCGCCGTTTTGATGATTGTCCAGTTTGGAGGGAGGTGGCACTGTGTGATGTAAAATTAGAGTCAGACATCGGAGAGAAGAGAATGGAACGAGTATGCCCCTATAGTGAAATGGTATTGGACGCAGATGATGATCGCAGGTAAGATGGATATGATGCTGTACTGTGGCACGACGGTAGAAAGTCCAGGAATGAAGATTGTGCAACCTTTATGATGGCGGAGTGAGCGTGTGCGAGCACAGGAGAAAGAGGCAATAATGCCATTAGATTCAAGTGTGATCGAGGACGGAGAGCGATTGTGCAGAAGGCGTATAGTTGGAAATAAGCGTTGAGGGCAGAGAAGATGAGAAGCAAAGGGATGCAGACCAATAGCAATAGTGAGAGCTGGCCGAGTTTTCGGCAGGTCCGGAGGGCATCACGTGCATGTCGGGCCAGGGCTGATCGAAAATGAAATAGGACCTCAGGACGCGACAATGGCGACGACAGAGGATGAGACAGAAAAGAAAACGGTACGGCTGTCGATTCCGCAACGCGTGCTGGGGGTGTGTGGGACGGCCTTTGTAGTGGGAACGGCGATTGGGATCATGCGGGGGGGACGGGCAGCGTCGCTGAGGTTTCTGGCAGAGAACGCGCACCGGCCGCCGACGACGGTGCAGGGCTGGTACTTTTACAAAAAGACGAAGAACTACAAGGTGATGCTGGGTGCGCTGAAGGGGGCGGGGACGGAGGCGAGCAGGCTGACGGGGCTGTCGCTGGCGTATGTGGGGATCGAGGAGGGGCTGCAGCGGACGGGATGGGGGGGTGTGAAGGAGGTTGGAGCGGGAGTGGGACGGCGGCAGTGTTCTCGGCAGTGTGTAGGTGGTCTGTTGGACTGGCAGGGGCAGTGAATGCTGACAAGCAAGACACAGACGGATTGCCGAGGCAGATGGCGATGCGGGCAATAGGCCTGGGTGGAATAGCAGGGGGGGTGATGACAGCGGTGGAATGGGGGCGGGAGAGGGAAAGACCGGCCGGGTCTCCGGAGGCGAGGAGTTATAATAAGCGGGTGGAGCGAGTGGACTGAGGAGAGGATGGCCGGGCTGTTGTCTTTTTCATGAACCACCACATAATGATATCCGCCTCGCAGCTCACCCCCAGACCACACCAGCACGAAAAGAACCCGTTTGACTTCCACCCTCTGCTCGCTGCCACCCCCAATGCCGGCTCTCCCCTGCCCCTCTCTCCTCTCCCGGCCTACGGCGGCTCCGTCAGCTCGGATCTCACGCTGGCCACCTCGCAGCCGACCACGCATCTCTCTCTGCATGCCCCCGTCTTCAACATGCACCAGCCACCCCCGCCCAAGCACCACCAGCATCCCCCCCACACCCCCACCTCCAAGGGCCAGATCCATGTAAAGCTCATCCAGGCCCGCGCTCTCAATGTCCCCTCCATCCACGCCCGGCCCTATGTCGTCGTCCAGTTCGAGCAGAACGAGTTTGTCAGTCGCGATCCCATCCCCGAGTCCGACAAGGAGGTCAAGGGCACCCCCGTCGTTCTCTCCCGCCAGACCTCCTCCAATGCCATCAGCGCACTCGGCGCCATCGGCTCAAAGGCTGCTGCTCTCGATGCCAAGCGCAAGAATAGCAAGGGAGAGCCCTCTCCCTCCTCTTCCCTCGTCGCAGCCGCCTCCAAGGCCCTCTCTCTCTCCTCCCGTCCCCCCCCTCCCTCCCCCAGCATCTCCACCGGTCTCTTCGGTCGTCTCTCGCCCCACAATCCCGTCTGGAAACACGAGGTCTCCTTGTGAGCTCCTTCCTTGCCCCTCCCGGCTCTTTTTCATCTCTTCTTGTTTTCAAGCGATGTCACATCCGAAGACTCCCTCATCACTTTCAGTCTCTATGACCGCGCCGTATCCGACCAAGGCTTCCTCGGAACCATCCAAATCAAGCCCGTCCTTATCCACGACCACACCGTCGACCAATGGTACAAGTAAGTCTTTTTTGCACGGCTCATTTTTTCTCCCCTCCCCCCATACTGCGGCCGTCCGTCATCCCCGCTTTCCTTACTGATCATCCTCTATCCACCCAGACTCCGTCCACTGGAAGACGAGGTGGTCAGCGGCGAAATGCGTGTTCAGATCACTTTTGAGCAATACAAGGCACGTCCGCACGTTTCTTATCGTCGGTCTGGGCTTAACTTTTTCCCTCGTAGACCAGAAGAGCCCTGACGCCTCGCGATTTCGAGTTTCTAAAGCTGATCGGCCGAGGCACCTTTGGAAAGGTTTTCCAAGTCCGCAAACGCGATACCAAGCGTATCTACGCCATGAAGGTCCTCTCCAAAAAGGAGATCGTAGCCAAGAAGGAAGTCGCACATACCATCGGCGAACGCAAGATTCTCCAATGCTCACTCGAATCCCCCTTTCTCGTCGGTCTCAAATTTTCCTTTCAGACAGACACCGATCTCTATCTCGTCACCGATTTCAAGAGCGGCGGCGAGCTCTTTTGGCATCTCCAGCGGAAACACGCTTTTCAGAAGAGCGCGCAAAATTTTACATTGCAGAGCTAATATTGGCTTTGGAACATCTCCATAAATATAACATTGTCTATCGGTGCGTCTAGACAATACTCTATCTGACACCTTTCGTTTATGCTTTATTACAAGTGATCTAAAGCCAGAGAACATCCTCCTTGATGCCACAGGACACGTCGCGCTATGCGACTTTGGGCTCTCCAAGGCCGATTTACGAAACGACGAGCTCACGACGACGTTCTGTGGCACCACAGAGTACCTCGCACCCGAGATTCTGCTCGACGAACATGGCTATTCCAAGATTGTCGACTTTTGGTCCCTTGGCGTGCTACTGTTCGAGATGTGCTGTGGATGGAGTCCGTTCTATGCAGAGGACACGCAGCAAATGTACAAGAACATTTGTTTTGGAAAAATCAGATTTCCAAAAGGTGTGATCAACGACGATGGGAAGCAATTTGTAAAAGGGGTATGTAGCCATTTTTAGATCCTTGTGAAAAAGAGCTTAACCTTGCAATTTACAGCTGCTGAACCGTAATCCAAAACACAGGCTCGGCGCTCAGCGTGATGCCGCCGAGCTTAAAGAACACCCCTTCTTCAAGAACATTGATTGGGTCGCACTTTCGCAAAAGAAAGCCACACCACCCTTCAAGCCCGTCGTCGAATCAGACGAGTCCACGAGTAACTTTGACCCCGAATTCACGACCGCCGACATTCGCGATGTAGGCGTGGATCTCATGGACCAGGATATGGATCTGGATGACGATGACCCCTCAGAGGCTTGGGTATCGCAGTCCTTTAGCGCATCGGTTCACCAGCCCAATGGACCTTTGGGAAGCGAGAAACCCCCGCGGGTGATGAATGGCATGAACGGCTCCAACAACAACAACACACACGTCGTCAACGGAACGACGAGACCTCAGGGCATCCAAATCAAGCGTCCAAAGCGTTCCAAAAACCTCGCCAGCACACCGCTGACGAACAGTGTCCAGGAGAATTTCCGTGGCTTCACCTATCACGGTGGCGAGAGTCTCGTCACCTCCATGGCCCAAGGCCGGCAGGACCGCAATGGCCATACTACGGACGACGGAGAGGCGGTGGATGATGAGGAAGCCACAGAGGTCACCACGGAGGATGAATTTGAAGACGTGGGTAGAAGTGCGGGGCGGTACGCCAATGCGAGGAGGCAAAAGGGTCTTTATGGGTTGGATGGAGACGATGGCATGTCGTCATGAGATGTCATCGTTGCGTCCTGGGTTTTTCTTTTCTTTTCTTCTAGGTCTTGCCTTCCGCTTAATTAATTGTATTCCACACGCACGAACATTCATGACGCCGCCAACGCCCGATAATCATACCAACCCTCGCACCCTACAGCTCTTACGCACAGCATTCAATGTACCTCTTCGCATCATCGCCAATTGCTCCAGAATAGTTAACGCGCCCCCCGCACAACACTCCCATTTGTACACTCTTCTGACCATCATTGCTTCAAAACCTTGCCCAATGTACATTCTTATTGCACAATCCACAATCTCCCTCCATACTGTGACGATCTGCTCATCGGCTGGCTATGGGCATCACGACGCCTTGGCAAATACATTCCCAGCAATCTACCACTACTAGCGCAATGAATGGGTGCCTTCCTTCCAACTGCTAGGCGGGGGGTTCCCTTTACTAATGAGCGCAAAGCTCAACAGACTTTTTCCTTTCCTTTTTTTTTCTTCTTGCTGTTCCTTCCTCATACACCTTTTCTGTCACCACACAAATGTAGTTTTTCTGTATGCATACCATTCATAATCGAGGGGTAGTAGTAGTTATGGTGGCTCGTTTCTTTCTCTTTTCAGGAGTTTGTATCAGTTGCCCATTATTAAATTGTCCAACGTAACGTATATACTCTAATATACTTTTGTAATTAAAAAGTTGACAGACGCTTATAAGACACATTACATTGAAAAGAAACGTAAAAGGGCCTAAATGTCGGATATGGTGCGATAACTGTAAGCGCAGCTGTGCCCAGCATGAGAAGTGACTAAATAGGTTCCATCTGTTAACAAAATGACAAGCGTCGACGCCATTCTGAACTTTTGATAGATCATAGCCTCTCAGAGAATGGTCGAGACACCTTGCTAATAATACCATACACTTAATTATCTGTCATCCCAAGGATAGAGGATTTTCGTGAACGTGCGGTGGATCATTAGCCCGGCGTCAGAAAGGTGTAAAGAACCAGACAGCCTTTGGCCAGAGGAAAAAGTTTTTACTGGACAGGGCGGTTAAACGGCGTCTGCGCCTTCCATCGAGTCGAAGATTCGCATTAGTTGCTGTTAGTGTGCCCAAAGGAACCCTCGGTGAATCAGATATATCCATAAACAGACCAAGAACCATATGCAGTCCTTCATTGACCATCAAGTCCATGAGGTTTTGATGCCGAATTGGGCAAGTGCAGCTGCGTCAATATCGACTTCCGGGACACCGATGAAGGAGTAGAAGAAAACAATGGGCATGAAGGATACAATAATTGCCTATTGGTCGGGTCCTGGGTTATTCAAAGTTCCGGAGAGAGGTGGCTGCCCCTCGACGACTAGAAAGGGAAGTAGCCAATCTGGGGAACTGAGTAAAGGGGTAAAAGAAAACCCAGGATAGATTTGGCGAGGGAACTCACTGGTAGTGGATCTCCTTTTGTAATCGAAATGAGGATTCGTAATAGCCTGTAATAGCCTTCGTAAGAATATCTAATATTAGAAAGCAAAAAGTAGTAGGTAGTTCATTATTAATGTATTGTATATGGAATAAATAGCAATACCTTACATGATCAATGACGATAGCCCTGGCCAGTTGTCTAGAGAAAAAGTGACGCATTTTAACAAGATCATAAAAATAGGTGCGAGCAACTGAGAATAAATGTACAAATTAGCAAATGAATGATGCGTTCTATGCAGATGTGAAAGTGTTGGTCGTACAATGCCATGAAACCAAAAAAAAGCCGGAAAAAAGAAAGATAAAAAACCAAAGTTGTGCTACCAATCATTGATCGTTTGACAATTGGGTTTCGAAAGATTCAAACCTCCTCGAAGCAGCGGTGGAAGAATAAGACCTTTGACGATAGTGTTATCCACTATGGAGTCCACGTCGTGAGGTGTGACCCGCCCATACCAGACGCCGGACCCAGACGGTGTATATATCTAACCGATGTATAGTATAAGCAAACGGCGTACGAAAACACGGAAGGTACCCACGATGCAATTGCCGGCATACTTGTGTCCACCGACGTGAGAAACCTTGACGATGAGCGCCCGTTTCGATTCTGTACTTTGCTTAAGCTGTTCCATGATATTTTCATGTCGTTCCTCGGAGTGACATTTAAGTCCTCCAGAGGCAAGCCAAACGTTAACTGTGGATGCTCTAATTGCGTGTCTGCATCCCAACCCTGCGCTTCTAGTGATTTAATAAATGCTGGACTGGAGGTAAGAAACGAAATGACGGTAAGACAGGTCCAGACTGGGAACTTGCCGTGCTCTAGTTTTGGGGCGGCGATCCCACACCGGTTGTCCCGCCTTCGGTGTGAGCCTGGAAACACGGGGAAAAAGTATGGGTCAAATTTTCATCAGTAAGAGACAGACCACCCTAGAATGGGGTTTCGATACTCACAGAGCAAGATTACACATGAGTAAGGGAGTATCCACGTTTTCAGATTACTTTTTTCGAAATAGGCACCTTCGCGCTCAACGGAGGGATCCACAGCGCTCTCCCAAAGCTCGCGTGCGCCTTGGACTGAGTGACGGACTTCAGTAACGACCTTGAAGTCTGGAAAGACGAGAACAGATTCGTGGTCTTCTTCGTGACATAAGGACCGATGGCTGCCGTTCAATACCGAGGTCCGGGTCGAGTCCGAGGTACTGAAGAGGCCTGTGACTGGTCTCACGCCTTTGCTGGGAGGAGAGGTCGGCTTAGGGGAAACTGAAGTAGCAGGGAGTGAAGGACCAGTGTTAGAGGTGACCTCAACGAACGCCGCAGCGAGGGACTGCTTGTCGTCGGTAATATCTTTTGTCCAGTCCGATTTGCCGGTGGAAATGACGATCTGAGGTGACAAAGTGGTGCAAGACAGAATGAGCGGGGAGGAGGGAGAGTTAGGAGAAAGCGCGCATACTTGACGGTGGTATGGCTTGACAGAACCAAGCATTTGAGTGTCCATGTCGATGTCGAAACGGCGAGGATAGGCTTCGTGACCTTTTAGGTGGCGGTGAGTGCTATTTGTTTATCAGATAAGTTTTGGAAGCTGCTCACCGAGGTCACAGGGGTCGGCACATGCTCTGCAATCAGCGGTGGTGACTGGGACATCTGAGGCGCGCAGAGTCTTGCAAAGCGGGTCCTGGTCTTCCTGGCGGCCAAAGACAAGGGAGTGCAGGCTTCTGATGCCCTTGAGACTGTACATCGTGGCGCAGAGGAGAGCGAGAGGCGCGGAGCACCAGAGTATCTGATTAGATCCAGATTTTATGTAAGCATATCAAATTTATGCTGCCCCCAGACCCGCCTCGACCCCGCACATGGCGCCATCCAAGGATTTCGACAACTTCCGCACATTGCTCCGCTCTTCCAAACACATCATAGCAGTGGCTGGTGCGGGTTTGTCCGCAGCTTCGGGTGCATATTCACATCGGTGAGAACAACTCGAGTGCCCTTCTGATTGTACCCCAGGCATCCCCACATTTAGAGGCACTGGTGGAATGTGGAGAAAATATGATGCGTTCTCTCTAGCCACTCCCGAGGGTTTTGCCCAATCACCATCACTCGTCTGGCAGTTTTATCATTACCGTCGGCAAGCGTCAG
Organism: Gymnopilus junonius; assembly: GCA_015501075.1. Taxonomy (NCBI): domain Eukaryota; kingdom Fungi; phylum Basidiomycota; class Agaricomycetes; order Agaricales; family Galerinaceae; genus Gymnopilus; species Gymnopilus junonius. The sequence continues at coordinate 184,583 of JADNYJ010000040.1, read as the reverse complement.
TATTTGTTTTTTAACCAAGTCTTGTCGTATTTAGTTATGCAGAGCTCTCGCGGCGCAACCTAATCGTGCCCATCTAGCTCTATCCTTCTTCTCTTTGCCTGCAGCAAGAAATCAAATCGTACCAGGCTCTACATTCACTCTCATCACGCAGAACGTCGATGGTCTTAGTGCTAGGTCAGATCAAGAGGTAACTGCAAGCTATCCTGAGCTTGAAAAGCAGGAGGTGCCAACACAGCCGCCCATACTTGAGATGCATGGCAGACTTTTCGATCTCCTGTGCACCAATCGCAAGTGCAAGCACGTCGAGTTTAACGCAGAATCCCCCATTTGCGAAGGTCTAGCGGGGACTGAAATGTTGATAGAAACAAAAACGACTGACCCCAATATTGAACTGGAGGATTTGCCCCGTTGCTCGAAATGTGGAGCACTGGGTCGACCAGGTGTCGTCTGGTTTGGAGAAACACCACACCACTTGGACACGATTGACGGCCTCGTCGCCCAAGCGGACTTATGTCTCGTCATTGGAACCTCTTCCAAAGTATGTGGTCCTCTATACTAAACAGTAATGTGGCACCTTACGCCCCTTGAAAAACAGGTATACCCAGCCGCTTCATACGCCGAAGAAGTAAAGCGTCATGGAGGCAAGGTAGCTGTATTTAACGTGGAACACAGCCATGGTGATAGTAAAGCCCATTATCTCTTTCCGGGCCCTTGCGAAGAAACTCTACCAAAAGCACTGGGCCTTTCCATATCTGTGGACAGAAAGATAACCATCGAAACACCCGCTTGAATCCTGTCAATGACCGTTTTCTTGAGATTTGAACTTGCGCCATGAGGAATGATAAAGAGAGGGTTTGGAATGCATGTACTACATGATTTGGAATTACTGGCGGTCGAATAGTGTATATATTTATTAGATGGAATGCATCAAGGATTTTGACCTGGCACTACAACTTTAGATCATCGCACTGAAAAAAATATCGAAAATACGAACGTCTGTTTTGCCAATCCAAGTCCTGCGTGTTGCTTGCTCCCTTTTTTCGGTCGCTAGGCCCACCCATAGTTTCTTGCAAGATTTCTAATCCAGGTAACAGCAGGTTGTCATTTGGCGCCTCCATCCCATACAGCGCTTCAACGACTTTGAGCTCCCTCTTCGAGGGCTGCAAGCTCCAATCTGTATCCGAGTTCGACATTATGTCAGAAGCCAGCGCCCTATTCCATTGCGCCAGCTTTGGCGCCATCCTCGTGAGCTTGTGGTATTTGTCCAGGTCGTCCACTCTTATCCAACCGCGCTCTCTACCAGATTCAACGTCTACATCCAATGCATGTCTTGGAGATAGGCCTAGTTCCGGTATGAATGCTTGATCTATCCTCTGCTCAAGATTATCACGGGTGATCCACGAATCAGCTTGGTGGTACAATGCGATGAGAGCCCGCATTTTTGCTGGCGGGAGAGTTTTATTTGACTGGACTTTGGATGACAGAGGAGAAGAGGAGCCTTTATCGGAGGAATAATGTCTAGAGAGTGCTTGTAAGGATGTGACTCGACGCGAGCATGTTGCTAAACTCATGGTCGACATTACAACGAGCATTCGGAAGCCATAATTTTATTTCAAGTGAGCCGTGGGAATCAAGTTTATAGTGATCAATTAAAGGTATATCATTCTGTCCTATTCTCAAAGGTGTGCCTTTAGCCCATACTTCTCCATCAATGCCCATTGTTTTTTCTTGACATCCTGCGCCTTCTTGACCAGCTCAGGTGCGCGCCTTAGCTCCCTTTGCCCAACTTGTTGGATATGCACTGCATCAGGTCCCTGGAAAGAGTTTCAGACATCTCTTCTGACCACAAACACATTTCTTACATCCGCAATTCGTAGAGTACGCAGACCAGCCCAGCGCCCAGCGAGCTCTGTATCTTGTGACACTCCTTCAGCACCAAATGATTGCATCGCGCGATCTACGACGCCCAAAGCCATTGAAGGCACGACAAACTAAATGTATCAACTTTAGTGTTCTCCTGAAGAAACGCAGGCCCTAATCCTACCTTAGCGATTCCAATTTCCTTCAAGGCTCCCTTGGCCTTATACTTGTCTATCTAAGGAAAAAGGCTCGGTCCAATGATCATAATCCTCTAAAATCAATTCACCTGTATGGCGGCGCTCAAGACCAAAAGCCTTGCCGCTTCGATTTCCGCCCGCGACTTCGCAATATCTGCAACGACAGTGCCTGTTTGCTTTACGTCAGATAAACCTTAAAATAAAATAAAATAGTGACTCGACCATGTTCATGGAGATATTTTCCGAAAGTCTTGCGTCCAGGGTCGGTGACACGCTGAAGCATGACATTCAACGCATATTGAGCATGACCAATAGACCGCATGCAATGGTGAATACGACCTGGGCTGTTGAACAGCTCAGTAACAGCATTGCAAGATGCATGCAACAGCATACCCGAGACGACCTTGTATAATTTCAAACCCCCTTCCCCATCCGAGGACGAGGTTGCTCAGAGGAACGCGTACATTGTCGTAGATGATTTCGCAATGCCCTTCTGGAGCATCGTCGTATCCGAAGACTTTCATAGGTCGAATGACCTTGACACCAGGGGCGTCGGCTGGAACTATCACAACGCTTTGTTGGTTGTAAGCGTTTTTACCATTAGGATCACTCTTTCCCATAACAAGGTGAAGTTTTGTACGAGGATCACCAGCACCGCTGATCCACCTAAGTAAATCAAGCCAGTAGTTGAAGACGATGGTCTTTGGTTGCAAGGATTTGTTGCTTACCATTTGTGCCCATTGATGACAATTTCATTGCCTTCTTGTCTAATAGAAGTACGAATATTCTTTGCATCCGATGACGCAACTGTATTCCATCAGAATTCAAATTTACGACGTAAAAAAAGAGGAAGAAAGTACCATTTTTCTCTGTCATGGAAAAGGCTGACCTGATCTCGCCATTCAAAAGAGGGATGAGCCATTTCTTCTGCTGTTCCGGAGATCCATAACGAGCCAATACCTCTGGACAATAATTAGAATCAACAGGGTCTTTTCAAGCTATCCCTACGAACCCATGTTGCCAGTGTCTGGAGCAGAGCAGTTCATAACCTCCGGACCAATATGCCCGGCATGGGCCAAGACTTCGGCAATGACAGCATACTGGCGGAGGCAAATGAAGTCCTCCAAATGATCACTAGATGTTCGAGCATACCTCAAGATTAGAGAGCGGTACACCAAACTCCGGGTAATGAGCCTTGCTCAGGAAAAGATTCCAGAGCCCCTGCTTTTTCGCCTTCTCCTTCAGTTCTGCAATGACCGGGATGACGGTTTGCCACCGCTTTTCTGGGTCCTCTGGAAGTTGTGCATGGGCAACCTTCACAGCAGGGAGGATTTCATCCTATATTTGACATCAATCGTAGTCCTGAAGCTGCAAGTCTGACGCGTCTTACCTCGAGAAACTTGATAACTTTGGCCAACGTCTCTTTCCCATAGGGGGTAAATTTGTCCTCGATCTGGTAAAGTTATAGTGAGAGAGAAGCGCAACAGCAAAGTGGGGCAGGATGTACCATAGCCCATGAGGCTTCTGACGTATAGGCAATAACAGGATGAGAGGTCATAATGGTATATTGAGAGCAGTCAGAATTACAAGGTTGGGAGAGCACCTGCAGTTTAAATGTGGGGTGAGGGCAAGGTACGGCAACCCGAGTAACCGGTTCGCGGTTAGCAGAACTCCGGAATTTGAAATAGCTTGACTTGCGAGCTATATTATCAATCTCTACCTCTACTACTTGACTACAACAGTTGAATTCTCTGACATGATCGGCTAATCGGAATGAGACCACTACATTATAGGAGACAAATTATTTGCGAAGAGCTGTAAAGTATAGATGGGACGATGTTGAACAGTATGAAAAACATATTAGGGCTACAGCGGGCAGATGTGGTAAGGTCTAGATAAATAGACAAGTAAATTTGAGCATGAAAGAGATATACGAGGCTATGAATGGTGAATCGTGTCTTGGAGGTCATTAGGGGTGTCGACAAGCGTGAAGGGCAAGTCTGGGTCATAACCAAAAGCGCCTGGGTCATAACTTTGCCAGAGGGAATCTTGGTCGCCTGTCACGTACCCGCTTGGGTTATAGTTCCGGATGAAATCCAGTCCACGGAAAGGTAGACCGACTGCGTCGAAGGTCGATGACGGAGGAGTAGTTGATAGGCCTGCCACGCCACCAGACAGCTGTGAGTTGGGATCGTAGCCGGTATAACCATCGAATCCTGTATATGTCCCATATGCATTGCCATAGAGGGTTTCTGATGCATTGGTTGCAAACATCTGCTGCTCGGCGTTAGTGCCGTTCCATTGCTGTAAATTAGACTGGCTTAAAACACTGGGTTGCATGCCATATTCGAACTCGTAACGATGTGGAGACGGAAGGTGGGCCGGAGATAGCGGTGAAGTGAAGGTGTAATTATTCGCAGATAGTTGAGGGTCATGTTTTGTCTGCGTTGGTTGAGTTGAATCATTCGCAACCATGGGAGGCATAGAAGGAGACGGTAAACTGTTCGATGCCGGAGAGCTATGGTTGCTAGATCCTGGACGGGGAGGCGCCGACGTCGTTGGGCTCGAGAAGGATTGGTAATAAGAAGTAGTCGCAGACCGATCTGGTCCTTCTGGTTCATCATGGCCACGCCTACGTGAGGTTGATCGTGCTCGCTGACCTATAAAGACGAATTTGGTGTGAGTTCAAAAAATGTTCTAAATAAACTCACCACTGTCCACGCGATAAGGAGACACAGCCGCCAGACGCCTACTCGAGGAAGAACCGGGGTCGCGAGATTGTGTCCTTCTCGGCCTTCCTTTCGCGACGCGGCCAGATGCACCACCAGACGTTCCGGTGGCGATAGTTACTGAGCGGCGACGTTCATGAGTCGATGTCGAGCCAGATGGCGCAGAGGCAGGTGGGCTTCCATGGCTGGGTACTTGAACGGGCACTTGAACGGGCGCTGTACCGGCAGACTTTTCGCGAGGCCCCTTGGCTATAGCTTCATTCGCTGTGTTGATAAGGTCAATGAGCAACTCCTTGCATTTTCGGGCGCCGGGCCACGATCCCTCCCATGATTCTAGGGCAGCCAGTGTGCTCTTTGCTTCATCCATTGCAGCAGAAGCAGCACGCATATCGGACGCGTGCATAGCGTAAAGCAGCACAATAACCGCCGAGCTGAACAGGTGTTGAATGAAAAAGGCCAGATGGTGGGATGGTGGTACTACGTGCTTCATTGACGGCGCGAGTCGAATACAAGATCTAGCAGAAGATACAGCCTTTACAGTAGACTTTGCTGTCACTGGTTGATCACGCTTCACAGGAAGAAGGTTTCGATGAAGTGTCGTTAGAATGGAGTAATAGTGACTGCAAAGAACAGCGCCCATCGAAACTTGCTCCTCCGTCTCCGATTGCGACTTGAAGACTATGGGCAGCTCGTCACACCATTTCGTCAATTCTGTGTCAAGTGATTCGACGGTCCTCTGAAGATCAGCTTTGCGTTCTGGTTCCAGATGATCTTTGCAAATTTCAAGAGCGTAGACCTGGCGAAGCACGCGTCCTCCGATCTCGTAAAGCTTGATGAGTGCTACTGTGCCAGTCATGAGGGATAGCTGCCTCCTGGTCATGGGAGCACCTGTGAAGTACTCAGGAAGATGTTCGTCGTCGACTTCCACTGGAAGTTCTACATCGCAGTCCGAATCATTGATGCCAAGCGGACGACCAAGCGCGAGGGCAAGCATGCGGTCCAGGATATAAACCCCCCACCAGATCTTTCTCCGAAGCTCCTTTTCCACGGGGGAAACGAGAAGACGACGTGGTGAGCGCTACATATATAATTGGTTAGACGAACGTTACAAAAGGTAACATAAATACTATTTCTTACATGAAGCCCCAGGTCCTGCCCGGTCCGGACTGCCTGACCGATCAATATCCAGGCTTGCGGCAGACAGTTGACCGAGCATAAGAACGACGACATCAAAATGAAGCATTGAACATGGGCCACTTGAATATTAGGGTGACTAATGTATTGCAATATCAGAGCCCTGTCAATGAATTGTGAGGATAGGCGCTCCATGGTCTAATTTCAAAGAGAAGGCGCACCGTTCATAATAGACCATCCCCATTCCTCCATCATCATGGCGTTCCGAAATGGCCAAACGAGGGTCTTCAACTAAATTAGCAGCGCAAGCAAATACGGCAAAAATGAGTGAAAGGAAAGCAATTTCTGAGCGAATGGTATCCAAATCATGCTGGTTATCCATGATATGGGCGAACTTTCTCAGGAAAGAAGGTTTATCAATAACAGGCATGAGGAAGTGAAGGCGCGCAAAATAAGCGGCAACCTAGAAATTTAGATATGAGGACAATCTTCAAATCCGAAAGCCATGATACATACGAGCTTATCAGCGAGATCGCGGTCGGGGAACTCGACCTCCTCAGGTCCAGGAAGAGCATGTATCTTACCAAAGAATACTGCTGCAGGGAAATAGAGCTTGTTGACACTGGGACCTGGCGCTTGTGGGTCTTCCTCCATAGGGGAAATTCGATGAAGTGGGGAAGACGTGAGGGCACGGAAGGATTGGATGAGAGACATTGTCGACGATCCACCGATCCATCTCATGTGGCCATATTCATCGAGAGCAAGCTGGCCAAATAATTCACTAACTTCGTCGTCGGTCCTGGCTACGGGCGGTGGCGTTGTCGTTGTGGATTCTGGGGTTGGAACCTTTGGTGCTATCGAGCGCAATATGGCCGCTGCGGGAGCAAGCGATTCTGAATTAATGGGATCAGAAGTGTTTGCCTGCGCAGAGCCGTTAGAGGAAAGAGCCATGTGCTGCTCGAGGGCTGGCGCAATCTGCGAGAACAAAGACTCCATGTGAAGGAGCCGAGCTTCGAGTTCCTGTACATAGCTAAATTCTCTGTTATCAGAGGGTTGTTATGATCAAAGAAAGGAAGGAGTGACGCACTGCCTGCTCAACGCGGCCCTATCCTTAGTTTGAAGCCAGGTGCACTGAGATCCCGACATAGAGCACTGAGAGCATGTGGGTTCACATCCATCGCATTTGATCTTCTTGCGCCTATTTGTATAAGAAGACAAAAAATCATTTAGAGTTAAGAGCTAGCCGATGGGAGTGGAAAAGACAAGCTTACCTGCAGCTCTCACAAGCACGCCAGACCCTCCTCCTCTGAAGCTGCAGGGGCTTGGATGCAACATCTTCGAGCATGGGTTCATCTTCTGAACGTTTTTTCTTTGACTGAGAGGCCATAGATGAGGAGTCCTCGCCTTTGGCCATGCTGGATGTAGAGGTATAAGAGGATGAGACAAATCGAGGGGGAACGGCCGAAAAGGTCAAGGGTTAATAAAGCAAAGCACGTGAGCCGATCGGTCCGTCGAGGAGATAATAAAATATGCGCCATGGCCTTGTGGACAATGGGTTTCCCATACCTGGAATCCTATACTAGTATGGGCAATGTTCTTTTTGTCGTCCTTGCCTAAACGGAGGACATGCATAGCCGTATGAGTCATGAGAATCCTTATTTTCAAGCCATTCTACTCCGCATTGTGCTTGACGTCAGCTTCAGAGAAAGACACCGGATACAAGACATCAGCCAATGTCAATAATCCTAGGGACACCGCCCAACATGCCCGGAGATCCAGAACACCCGTTCATCGTTGACAGATAACAGACATACGGCAACTCGAAATTAATTTGCTCAATTCAATGGAAATCACGTGCTTCTGTTTGTCTCCTCAATGAGTTCAGTCTATTTCGCCAAACAATAAGTACTCAATTTCGACAACTATGGCCGACGTCGAAACCACTCAACCCACGACGAATGAAAACCCGGATTCTGTGGTAGAAGAGGGTGATGATGAGGAGTCTAATGTACGAGACCGTTCGTTTAATCTCATTTTAGTGCATCTGCTTACCACAGCACGTTCTTTCCAGGAAATTCGTCTCATGAAGCAAAGGGTAGAAGAAATGGAAAGAGAAGCTAGCAAGTTACGGGAACTACAAGCTGCTGCTGCTGAAGCCGCCCAATCAGCTGATGAAAATGCCGCTATGGAGACAGATGAAGATAAAGCCCATGCTGACGGTAGGAGTATCTATGTCGGAAATGTGAGCAACATCGTCAATTTCTTGACTTTCGAGTTCTAACAAATCTTAGGTCGACTACGCCGCAACTCCGGAAGAGATTCAAGGACACTTCCAAGCCTGCGGAACGATCAATCGAGTAACGATTCTGTGTGATAAATTCACTGGTCATCCTAAAGGGTAAGCATGTCATTTCTAAATTCTCCAGTGTAAAGCCATTCATAGCGTTTCTTAGATATGCCTATGTAGAGTTCTCTGAACCAGAGCATATTGACGCTGCTGTAGCGCTCGACAATTCTTTATTCCGTGGTCGACTGATCAAGGTGGGACATCATGGTTCTTTCGTTCGCATATAAAATTTGACCGAGTTCTTTGATTAGGTCACTGCCAAGCGAACCAACATCCCTGGGTACGGCCGTGGAAGGGGGCGTGGCCGTCCAGGTTACAGGGGAGGCTTCAGAGGTTATGGAGGGTATAGCCCATACGGCAGAGGCGCCCGTGGCAGGTGGGTAAATTGTTGACTTATGTCACGCAGTCTTTGATATGCCTTTGCAGAGGGAGAGGGCGTGGATATTAGACGGATCTTTTGACGTGGCGAACAAGGCCTCAAGCCCATGAACGTGTATGCGACATAATTGCTTTGCTGGGCGCACCTCGCTTGCCGCGTGCTGTTCTAACTTTCTCTCCTCTTATTCTGTACGATACCAAGTCATGACCGACGCAAAAATGCGCTATTTTAATGCGAGAATTCGGTTGCGTCCCATAACTTACATCTAACATTAGCCTAATTGGACATCTCTACAAAAGTATTATGTAATGCAGTGAAAAGTTGATAGAGCGCGAGCTGTGTAACTTTCTGCAAGTTGTCATGCTTTCCAACATCTGTCGCCGTTCTATACGGTTTATGACAACCAAGGCAACTACAGCAACGCAAAATGCGGTCGCTGCATCCTATCCTTTCTCGAAAACTGCGTTGATCGTTCCTCCTTCTAAACATGCCTCAGTTTCACCTGCTCTCGTTAAGGGCAAAGGTCTCATGGACCATCTTCAAAAGACACTGTACACTCCAGAAAAATACGCAATGATGCATTCATTATTCTCAAGAAAGTCCCCGACCCAGCTACGCGTTGGAAGTATCATCTCTATCACTTCCGAACAGGCTCCTACCACTTTCACTGGCGTTTTACTTGCCATCCGACGACGAGGCCCCAACTCATCTATCCGAGTGCGAAACATCCTTCAACGGACCGGTACAGAGATGCAATTTTTCCCGAACTCGCCTCACCTGAAGGAAATAAAGGTGTTGAGGCAGCCGCCGGATGGCAGGATGAGGAGAGCGAAGCTATACTACTTGCGTGATTCGCCCGAGAAGATGAACATGCTTGCTGGGGGCAAGAGTTAGGGTATGTAATTTCGCTCCTTGATATCTGTCCAGATTCTTACGATATGCTGAGAAGCTCATTGGAGATCACCCTTGGTAGATACCAGAATGAAAGACTGCGAGGCGCAAAATAAGATGCAACATACATTAAGACTGTGCAGGTAGCTCTGACAGGCTTGTATACTATAATGATAATTACCTTTAGTTGAGGAAAATTAAACAGCGGAGATGGAAAGAGATACAGAAATAGAATACAGACGCACATGGGTAACATGATGATCTCTTCGACATAGCACATTCGCCTATCGCCGTCTCTCTCAAACATTCAAACATGGCTTCCCGACGCACACCCAGTCGTTCTATGACTGCCCTTACATTCGCATCGAAGCGTCCTACCTCCCCTGGTCCCCCTTCCCCTACTTTCTCAGATGCAACACAGGCTTCCGCAATGAACTTTGGCCCGAACGGTCCACAGAAGATTATTACCCGCCAACATCTCAAGGCGAGCCTCCAAGCCTACGAAGATGTGAGTACGCGCGTTAGGGCAGCTTTGCCCGTGAGTTAACCCATATTCCGCTTCCATGCCATTTAGCTCGTGAACAGTTGTACTGCGTATCGCACGGCTCTCTTGACCCTGTCGAAAGCAACCGCAGTATTCGCAGATGCAATGGAAAGGTGCAGCGGGTGAATGATGCTGTTTAAACTCTCCAAATCTGTCTACCTGACTCGTATTCAGGCTAAAGGGCCCAAATTATGAAGCTGGAACACGGCTACAGGCGGCTTCAGGAGTACATCATCTTATGAGTAACCTTGGGCATGTACTCGTAAGTATTCAAATTCATCTCACCTAGGCCCTTTACTTACAGGTATCTAGTGAGAAAGCCTAGATAAGAATTTTGAGCGACCGTTAAGAGAGGGTTTGGAAAGATATCGAGATACGGTCAATGTGCGCCTTGCTTCTCGCTCTATCTCAATCCAAATTTTCCCGATACCTAATTACATTACAGGAGCGATCGCAAACTTACGAGCAAGCGCTGCGTGAAAAGAGCAGGGTTATACGCGAGACTGAAACACGCAGCATGAACAGGAAGGAGCGAAGTAAGTCAGACTATTGGCGTTGTCCATCGAGATTCCCTACCGTTTGTATCTTCAGATCTCCAACATTTTCGAGAAGCGCTGGCCGTCCTCCAACGTCAGGTTGACGAACTCGATGACTTGAAGTCATTCCACTACCAAGAAATTGTAGAACATGAAGAAGAAGTTTGGGATAATGTGCAGAGCAAAGTAGGTACTCTTTCTAGAGTGTTTTACCACTACTGTTTGTTCAATGCTTGAGTTCATGAAGATCTGCCTTGTCGTCCGTTCTGAGATGGATGTGTTCGATAGGTTTACGTCCAAAGCGTACGTTTTATATGATGTCATGAATATTTCCTGGCAGATAACCAATACCACGTTTCCATGAATTTGCAGGTCAGACCCTGTAATTGAACCAATGCTGCAAACAGTTCCAGATCCTTTTGATGCATATGGTCCTCCGCAGTCCGAAGATCAAATATTCAGTATATTGTCACCCTTATCCATAATGACAAATACAGCACCGGCCACCGATAGTCCAAGGACTTCCACCACTCCTGAACAAGACCAAGTGGATCTACCTTCCACAAGCAACAAGATTACGTCGTGGCTCCCCAGCACCAACGGGATCACGTACACACCTGAATCCGCGGAGTGGGCCACAGTTCCGTCTTCTCCTCCACGCTCGGCTTCCCCGTCTTTTTCAGCCTCGCCCCCTACAAACGTCAACGGGCCATCGCGCAGACATTCTGTACCAGCGTACATCGTAAAAATGAGTCAAAACTGAGATCGGTGCTGTCCGTCATTGAGGAAGTCAAACCGACCAATGAACACACACCTCCAGGACCTTCACCACCTCCTCTTGATTTGACGTGTAGCGTAACGCCACATCCTGACGCTGTTACTGACATCGGGTGGAACACTGCATACGGTCAGTCACCATATGACACTATTCAAGGGGGCCAATTGACTCCTCGAAACTCAACGATATCCCCACCCAATTCTCCACCGCCATTTTCAGATTCGCCTCCCAATCCTGACCTTGAACCACACGGGCCCGATGACCAAGGGCCTATTACCACCTAACTTGATCGTTCTTATTATATTTTTGTAGTTTTACATTAGTTCTACTATAGTCATGGACGCCAGCCTATCTTCCGCCATAGCTATGTCTATCACGCATTGATCTTATCTCTTTCTACTTATCCAGCGGACATTACATTGCATTTAAATTAGGTTCAGCCGCGGTATCAGGGATTCACCTTCGGCTGTATACCATATTCCGCCAGGACTTGGTCTTTAACTCCCGCTGGGCTCTTGAATAGTAGATCAGTGCCTGAAGCGGTCTTCGGGAAGGCAATAACGTCGCGTATAGATTGTGTCTTGCAAAGAATTGCCATGATGCGATCTAGACCTGGTCAGTGGCAAGGGTCAATGGGAAAGTCGTTGAACGGAAATACTGATAGAAAGTGCGTGCCTAGGGCTATACCCCCATGAGGCGGGGCTCCGCATTGAAGGGCATGAACAAGTTGCCTGAATGGCAGTCTCTCTTCTTCGGTCAGCTGGACAGTTAATTAGACAGGGTGACAATAAAATGATCAAAAATCAATCCTACCCCCAATACGTTAGTGAAGATGTATTCTTGCATAGCAGCATCATGGACACGGACTGAACCTCCTCCAATTTCTACTCCATTCAATACCAGATCGTAGTGTTGTCCGCGGACCTTTTTGAAAATGAAGTGGAAAAAGGGACTAATGAATAAACATACCACCAAGCGTGATGAAAAGCCCAGACCTTCTCAACTTCCCCTCGATACAATGCATCAATGTCTTGCCACATCGGTGCTGTAAAAGGATGATGAGAGCTACTCCATCGGCCATGCGCTAGATGGTCCTTATCCACATCATCTCGAGTGAAAAGAGGAAACTCTGTAATCCACAGGAAGTGTGGATCTTTAGTTACAATAAACTCTCCTGCAAAAAGGTATGAGTTTCTTAAGGCAACTTTGGTTAGCAAAAACGAACCCCGATTTTGGGCCAGATCGAAGATCTGCAGCCTTGCCCTACCGAGCGCTGTGGAACCACCCTTATCAAAAGTCTTAATGTTAAAACAAGCTACACGGGCAACACGAGCCGAAACTTACCGTCGGATTTCGCGGCCTGCAGCTGAGCCATATGTCGTCTCCAGCCTTCAAGTTCAAAGCTTTGTTCACTGTTGTCTGGTCCGTGGGAGATAAATCTGGATATACGTGAGAAGCAGACCTGCTTCCTAGAAGCCATGTTGCGCGAGTGCTTTCTGTAAGGGCAATACGTTCCTGGGTTTTCCTTTCTGTTAATGCTGCATACTTGGATGGCCGTGGGTATTAGCTCACTGTATTTCCCTCAGGTTCCAAGGCTTTTGAAGACTTTATGAAGCCAGGATCGCTAGACTTGCGAACTACTATACATTCGAGGACGAAGTCCGATGGGTAACTGATAGACAAAAAATCGCTGATATTGATGATCTGAACGGTAGAGATGGTTTGGACCTAAACAATAGAAGAACTTAAGCATCTCACAGACCTCGAGCCCAAACCGTGTATCCGGCTTGTCAGATCCGAACTATAATATAATAGTAAGACAATGCATTGAGCTGAAGTAAGTAAGACTGGAGTTGTTGTCGCTTACTCGTGTCATTGCTTCGTGGTAGGTCATAACATCGAAAGTTGCAGGCAGCTGTACACCTTCGATTTCTTTCCAGATTTTCCGCACTAACTCTTCAACGACGTCTCGAACTTCACACCCACCGATTCTCCAGCAGTCAGGTTTACGGCGGAATTGAGCTCCTGGTTCTTTCCCCATGAAACAAAGGCCATTTCCAGATCGACCTGAGTAAACTCTGGCTGCCGGTCCTTACGACCGTCTTCGTCTCTGAAACATTTGGCGATCTGAAAATATTTATCTACTCCGCCAGAGCAAATGAGCAATTGCTTAGGCTGTTGAGGAGACTGCGATAGCGCGTAGAACACCGGTGACGTCGCAACGCCGTTCAGAGTCGAGAGAGAACGAGCAGGAACGAGAAACTCTCGTGCACCCTCAGGTGATGACCTCAAAAGAACTGGAGTTTCGACCTCAGTGAATCCTGTTACCAAGTCAGTAAAGACAGAAATAGCATTGAACGATGCGGCAGAACCTTCTTCATGAAGTACATTTCGAATAATGTGAGTAACCCTACTCCGTTTTTTGATATTTTCCGAAAGTGCAGTTCGACGCAAATCTAAATATCGATACCTTGCTCGTACTTCATCGTTCGGCTAGATAAGGATAGTGAATTGAATTAGTGCCCAAGGGAAGGGAGACCAGAGAAACTTGCCAAATTATGGGTATTTGATGGTAAAAATGGCAAATTTTCATCTGCCGGGTTAAGAAGAGTGACCTTCTCGACGTTGACATCGATCGTGCCGGTATTTCCCTTTGTGTTTGACGTCAGTTTCGATTCCAGGTCTATTTGTGGTCTGTAAAAAGACTGACAGGTTTCCTAGCTTCGACAGGCCGCAGCAGGACGGTGCCCTCGATTAGGACGGTAGATTCCACGGGTATTTGAGAAAGCTCTGCCCAGCAATCGCCGTGAACATGGTCCACGAGGAGCTGAGTCATGCCGAATGAGTCCTTGAGATGGTAAAAGGATTTGTTTATAGTCTTCATCTTGCTTGAAACAGAAAGCAAATGAGCTGGAAGAGAGGGATAAATGGGGAACTAGCTGTTAATCACCGCTCGGGAAGAATCCAGCCCATTAAAATAACTTTCAAGCCAGCATCGCTAGCAGACAAAGAGCCGCATGTGTGGGTGCGGCTCGGGTAAGGAGCTGAAGAAGGAGATGACAACTGAAGTAAATGTCGAGAAAGTCGGGATGCTGACCAGAGAGGGCCGATGGGAGCTTAGAATACTGCCTTGCGAGAGCATCGGGGAATAGGGAGCGAGCTGGAGGATGAGTCGACCTGAGGAGACGACAGAACATGGAATTGGGAAAGAACAAGAGAGAAAAAGGCTAATATTGCTTTTACTGGACAATGACCCTGATGTGACCCTGAAATCGAATCGATTGGCCTCATGCTCTCACATTTCAATGTCGACACAGTCAACCCTTGCCCTTCCGTTTCAACACCATCTTCACACGTTGACCACACGGCGATCATTTTTTTTTCTATTCCTCATATTTAAGTCCCTTGCTACTCACCTCTTTCCCTTTGTAACCCACTACCATGTCCGTCCTCCTCTTGCCTCCAGAGCTCTTGGACAACATTTCTCTCCATCTCCTACCAGCCCACTTGCCCTCTCTTGCAATTTCCAACTCTCGTTTTTGTCATGTCGCCCAGTACCACCTCTACAGGAATATTTACGTAGACAACAGGAATCTATCCTGTGTCTTCACCCTTGCAAGAAACCCCCATATTGCCCGACATGTCAGGACCTTCGTCATCAGGCTGCGTCCTTTCTCCAACCTGCTTAATGCATTTTATCGCCTTCTCGCCACTGCTTTGTCCAACATGTCGGGGCTCACCTCTCTGGACATCTCGGTCGACCAAGGAGCCAGTTGGATAATACGCACGCGAGACGATTCCACCTACCACCGCCTACGGCGCTTTGCCTCCTCCTTCCCCCTGGACAATAATGTTGCCCATTTCTTGAACAAGGTCCACGCGCTTGTAGAGCTTGACCTTGACTCATTGCATAATTCACCTTCCTTCTCACTTGCTGAACTTTGTCCTGGCGCTTTACCGCGTCTCACTCAGTTCACCGGATCAGCCCAAGCCGCTCAACGCATTGTACCCGGACGTCCTGTCGAGCATATCCACCTTAACTCAGGGGATTTGACAGAAGAACTCGCTGAGAGCCTTGCGAAGTCGACGGCAGCCGTCACTGTCCTAGCTGCCGCGACGAGTTCTCATTCCGTCTCCCTAATTGGCACCTTGACCCGATGCATGGAGCATCTAGTCCACCTCAGGATCGTAACGACATATAATTTCTCGGATGCTCCCGAGACTGTAAGCCCAATATATTGGCTCCCACCTGCCCTTTCTCACATGATTTCATAGATGTATTTTGCAAACATTGCAGACGCCCTAACGTCACTTCCTGATCTGCAGAGCTGCGAGATATGGGGCCTCCATTGGGTCTCTTCCAAGAAAAGTTTCCATGATCAAGGACGGGTTTGGCAATCTGAAGCATTCAATTCGGCATTCGTTCCTCCTAACCAACTTCTAACCAACGGTACATTTTTAGACGATCTCTATTCCGATTTCTCCTACACATATTGAAGGAAGTGCCCTTGCAATTCACTATCACATACAACCTAGATTCCAGACAATTCGACGTTAATGCCTTAGAAATGTCGTGTAGATCACATTTCCCTCTAAAATTATCATATTCCCCCATACTAATTGCAAATTACTGTATAGTTAAATGACTTGTAGCCATAATAATGTGTACACTGTATTTCGTAGTGTGCAAATTTTTCATCATGTTCTTGCCATAGATCCTGCAAATCGTGAATTAGGGATGACGTTGAGATTGGAATTCGAAAAGGCTTCCTGATGGCCGTGGCGACTCGACAAGTGCAGCGTAGAGAAAGCGAGCAAAGCGTCCGAACGAATTCCGTAAGACATGAAACAGTCGAGAAGATAAATGCCGACATTTCAGCTGGCAGGAGGACCTCTATTCCGGTAAATACAGGTCGCATAAGTAAATGCTTAAATCCTATCCGCGGAGAAGCAATGAAAAAGAGAGACAGAAGGCCGAACAGACTTTTTAAGTTTCCTAATACTAGCGCAATGTGGCATTGACAGACTGACAGCTTAACAATGCACTTTTGATTCTGAGGCAGGGGTCGTGCCAAGGTCGTGGCCATGCGAGGGGCACATGTCCTCCGGGATGTCGTCAGCGTTGCATGGTCCAAAGACGAATTTCTGAATTTGATTATTGCCTCCGAATCAAGGGCGTCGTCAGCTGTCAAGTGGAGAGATAAGTATCGGAGCCTGGCTGTTGTGGGAGTTGTCGGACGAAAGTCGAATGCTGTCGACGACTCGAATGAGAATCCATCAAGTTAGTGTTTGTGACGCCTCTTTAGCAAATCCCGTGGCGTTACTACTGAGTGTCGATTGTCACTCCAATACTCTTCTGGAGACTCACAGTGACTCTGACCAGTGTCATGAGCAAACGGCCGCCAAACGAGTTGGAGAGTCGCTTGCATCAAGCGGCTCTTGCAGCGCCCAAAAAAGTATGTGCAGTTCTTGCTCTACATTACTCTGGGATATGAATAAGAGGAGCAGGAAATCACGGCTAAACAAGCTGAATCCATCATACCCGACCCCAATGCTCGACAAAATGCACTTAATTTCCTCTTGGCAGTTGGCCTGCTCAAGGGTATGACAACCTCTTCAGGCCAAGTTTCTTTTAGAGCTGTTAGCAAGGAGGAGATCGTCGCGTGAGTGCTTATATTATCTATCAAGTTCTATATATATATTCATGGTTTCAATTTCAGCACGAAGGGCTTGAGCGGGGAAGAAAATCTTGTCTTGAGTCACATTAAAAGTGCGGGAAATGAAGGTGCGTTGGAATTCTGTGGTCCGCTTTCTTATTTCTAACTTTCGTTTCACAGGCATTTGGACAAAACATCTCAAGGCGAAGACCAGTCTACATCAAACTGTAATCGATCGATGTCTGAAAACATTGACTCAAAAAAACTTGATTAAACGAGTTCCCAGTGTGCAAGTAAGCTAATAGAGTTCCTGTGCGTATCAACCCATCTCATGTTTGCAAACAGCATATCACACGGAAAATATATATGCTGGCTAGCCTCGAGCCCTCAATTTCATTGACTGGTGGTCCTTGGTATACAGACAATGAACTAGATACCGAATTTATCAAACATTTGATGGACGCTTGCTATAAGTTAATCAGCGATATCGTGCGTCAGCTCTGTGTCTTGCGCCAGACAAGTTCTAATGATTTCCTGATTCTTCTTCAGAGTTTTCCAAAACGTCGAAATGGTCCAGAAGGAGTACTTTATCCAATATCAAATGCTCCACAATACCCTACTGCTGAAAGCATCAGGCATTCTCTCAGGAAAGCTAGGCTCACGGAAACCGATTTGAGCGTCGAACATGTTGAAATGCTCCTGAATGTTCTCATCTTGGATGGTAAAATCGAAAAGGTGTTGCACACTCATTTCTATTGTTTAATTTCCCTGTTGATTATAATACTCTTTAAGATACCTGCATTTGGTTCAGCCTTGTGGAACACAGATGCCATCCCAGATGATGATGAATCTGACGAAAATTTTTTGAAGAAGAAAAGAAAGAAAAAATTCGATGAGTCTGATGACGATAATTCTCGCTCAAGAAGGAAACGAAAAAAGCGTGCCATTTCGGATGATGAAAGCGACGAATCAGAAGGCGATTCCAAAAGGAAGAAGTCGAAAAAGAAAAAACGTGCAAAGTCTGCAGCCCATTCCGAGTCTGAGTCCGACGAAGCTGTGAAGAAGATTAAGAAGAAGAAAAGGTCTCGCTCATCCGACTCTGAAAGCTCCTCCGATGAAGAGGATCGACGTCGCACAAAAGACAAGAAAAAGAAGAAACAGGCTTTTTCTGAAAGTGACTCTTCATCAGACTCAGAGTCTGATGCTCCTCGTAGAAAATCTAAATCGATCAAGCGCTCCAGGTCACCTGCCATGGCATTCGATGAATTTGACACCAGCTCTGGAGGCTCCGTTTATCGTGCAATAAAAAAGGCTTCCACCGCACTGAGTTTAACAGAAGCTCCTTGCGGGCTGTGTCCTTCCTTCGAGTTTTGCAAAGAAGGTGGTCCGGTGAACCCTCAGCACTGTGTCTATTATGGGGATTGGTTGACGAAGGGCACAGTGGAAAATATGGAAGACACATGACACTGACGGACGTGAGTCACTTGGAAAGGATGTTACTTATTTCCACATTATAATTCCAATACACTCAATGTGTCCTCGACAAATGGAACTGCATCATAGACAGTGAGCCAGTCAGGAAGGTGGTTTTCATCAACCACCTCTGTGGTAACACCGCCGACGAATTCGGCAACAACTCCCTGGTATAGATCTCCGTTATCAGATAAAGCAAACATGTTAAACTTCCATCCCTCTGGTATTTTCCCGTCCACTCGAACAATCCTCGAAACGACGTCAAACTCTACACGTTTGAAGTCGAAACCCAGTCCCAAACCAAGTGCTTTGGTGTATGCTTCTTTTAGAGTCCACATCCAGTAGAATCTTTGCAGCCGTTCCGTATCCCGTATCCCGGGTTTCAATAACCCATGCTCGAGTTCGGTCAACTGGATGCTTCTTTAGTGAACAACCTGAATGCACTTAGTCCATGCGTACCTGATCTCCGACGACATCGATGAAAGAACTTAAGGTCTCGCGGCCAGGAATCTTGATCTTCATGATGTCTATTCCTAGACTGTATGCAGGTGGATTCTGAACCCCTTGCGCGAAGGCCATTGCAACCAGATTGTTGTCGTGTGTAATATTATAGGCAATGGGGTCATCAATGCCTTGGGATGTCTACACCATTATGACAAGAGTCAATGATAGCAATAAGCTGTATTTCCTTTTGCAGGATGACCCACGATATAAGGTTTTCCTGCCGAAGTAGCTGCAAACTCGACGGTGTCCAGCGCAACGCCTCGCTTCCTTAGCATAGATCTAACCAGAAGACGACCTATTAGAGTTCCTTGCTTGTTCTTCAGATGTAGATTGATTGGTAGGCGCAAATCAGAGCTCACGACATGCATCTACACGGTGATAAAACTTCTTGATGCGCGCTTGACTGTCTGGATCGACTGAAGAAAGGGCACGTTCATATAGCTTGCAGAACAACAGGTCAAATTGACACATCCCAACGAACAGTGAAACCAACTTGGTCTTTAAAAAGGGACTGATTGTATATGACTGCCCAAACTTGCATCTGAATAGAGGGATGAGTGAGAGTTGGGGAAGATAGAGTCTGAGCTAAAGTCATGTGATATTAAGTACTATTATCTTATCTCCCGCCTCGGATTTTGTTCACTTCCTCACCGAACATGGCTCCATCCAAATCCTTCGTCACTCTAGGCATGTTCATCATCGACGAATTTCTGTTCATGGATGAAGATGGTCAACCAACTGGCCGTACACTTGAACCCCAGGGAAGCCGGGTTCCTCACACCGATCCTGCTCTGTTGTGACCTCGATTATTCGTAGATTGGAGGCGGTGGTACCTACGCCGCTATCGGGGCTCGTATATGGTGGCTATATGTCTTCCTGTTAGTTCTTTCATTCCTTATTTGAATTTCAAATAGGCTGCCCCCACCGCAGATAGGGATGATCGTGGACAAGGGCACTGACTTTCCAAACTCAATACACGAGAGGCTCCTCCGGTACGGAAATGAAATGTGGATGTTCAGAGATCAGCCTCACTGCGGAACAACTCGAGCAATCAACTCTTATCGAGGAGAGCTTCGTGGGTAGGTTTCTCAGGGTTGCGCGTGTCGGAATTCATCACCAAGGATTAACTAGTTTTGAGTACAAGACTCCTCGCATACGCCTGACGCCGAAAGATATTACAGGGACAGAGCTTGCAAGGCCGAAAATTTTGCACTTTATATGCTCACCAGGGCGAGCGTCGGCCATTATGTCGGAGGTAGAGGAAGGTTGGAAACCAATTACCATATACGAGCCCATCCCGGTACTTCGTCCTTGTCTTTGCATTTTTTGCGACTCATTGAGCTCAATTGCAGGATCGCTGCGTTCCCGAGGAACTACCTGCGCTAAAAAAGGTACTTCCGTTAATTTCAATATTGAGGTGAAAGGAGAATATGATTGCTTGCGACCCTTTGGCCTTCAACCTAACAAGTCCTCTATACTTTTGCCAGCCCCAATGCAGAAGAGGCGTTGTCCCTCCTCTCGACTCCTCTTCCCTCAACGAAGAATTCAATCGAAAATGCAGCAGATAGATTCCTGGGCTTTGGGGTCGGCGACGAGGGTTCTGGCTGGGTCGTTATTAGAAGCGGCGCCATGGGTGTATATCTCAAATCTCGCGATACACAGGGTACCTGGGTGACTGCTTTCTGGACTGCCAAAGATGGCGACAAGATAGTGGACGTCACAGGTAATACATTGTCGCCCTTTCTGGACAATCTGAAACCTGAGAATGGAACAGGAGCAGGTAACGCATTTCTTGGAGGTTTGGCAGCTGGTCTCGTACTTTCGGGGGACCTTTTCCAAGGTCAGGATTCTTTGGGTTCGAAATGACGCCTGAAAGTAATTTCTTTTCCTTCTTTGCCTAGCAACTCTTTATGCGACCATTTCATCGTCATTCATCATCGAACAAGAAGGTCTACCTTCACTAACTCGCGCTCCTTCAGGAACTGAATTATGGAATGGAGATGAACCCCTTAAAAGATTGGAAATATTACAACAAAGAAATGAAAAGTAACCGAATTAGATTTATACATGTACGTATCAATAAAAGTCGTTCCAGGAATAAATATAAATGCAACACATCATTACCTTCACTGCTGCCCAGACTGAAATTTGGCTCTGCTTGCCGCAAAGAGCTCTTCCTGCTTTGCCAATAATTCTGCTTCTGTTAGTCCAGATTGCTCGAACTTGGACACCTTCTTCTCTCGGTCCTATTAAAGGTATATATAAGTTTAATCAAAGTCGAGATGCCAAGGTGGCATTAGACTCTACCTTCTGCTGTTGTTTGTGATCCTTTAGTACACTTTCAACTTCTGGTGCGAAGGTTGTGAATCCGAGGCGCTGAGAGACGCATTAGCTGCATATTAAATAGATGTCAAAGATGTTCAAACTGTTAGGGCAGAAATAATGTGTTCAGGAGCTATAGTTTTCTTGTTCTCTTGTTCACATATTTCATTCGCTTCTGACGATATCAAGTGGATGAATTCTGAATAAAGGGTAAGAAATCAATGATGCCAAGAAAGAAT
Organism: Gymnopilus junonius; assembly: GCA_015501075.1. Lineage (NCBI taxonomy): Eukaryota > Fungi > Basidiomycota > Agaricomycetes > Agaricales > Galerinaceae > Gymnopilus > Gymnopilus junonius. The sequence continues at coordinate 162,993 of JADNYJ010000040.1, read as the reverse complement.
TATCACTAGTGTTCACCTACACAACATTCTATGACGAGATCACGCGTCTCTTTGGCGCACACCACGTCGTTGGGCAATAACTCTGTTGCAGATGCCGAGAGAAATTGATGAACGAAGGGCATACAAACGGCAAATTGCATGCGCACCAGAAATCATTTTGGCGACGGTAGCCTTTGGTAAGGAAAGGTCGTCATCTCCGGGTGGTCCTCCTCCTGAATGGCCTTCGTGGTCGGACATGTCGAGAGAATAGATGGAAAGAGAGACTGACGGTGAAAGCGTTGAGCTAAGTAGTCACGGACTTCATTGTCACACGTGTTCCATTTCAACCACCATGGCCACTGTAAGTTTCTCGATGATCGGTCCCGCCTACCCACTAATCTCCTTCGTAGGTCAATCCTGTGAACCCCAAACCCTTTCTACAGGAGCTAACAGGAAAGCCTGTCTATGTTCGCTTGAAATGGGGGCTCGAGTACAAAGGCTTCTTGGTCTCTACGGATGGGTACATGAATCTTCAGGTGCGCTCCCGGTTACGGAGTCAGCTATTCAGCTTGCTCAATAAAAATCTTTGTAGCTTGCTAACACCGAGGAGTATCAGGACGGCAAGTCAAATGGAGCACTCGGAGAAGTTTTTATTCGGTACGTACGTTCTACTCACCCACTGTTTCAGAAGCTCATGCCAAGCAGGTGTAACAATGTCCTTTACATTATAAGTATTCTCCACTTTCGAACATTGGTTGTTTTATTGACATATAGTAATATTATTCACAGAGAGGCACCGCCAGAACCGTCATCAGAATAGCGCAATCAACAAGTAGCAATCGAATTCGAATGAGCCTGACATTCATACGAGGGAACGCGCTCTTTGTACCCTACATATCACCCTCCAAAATATACACCAAAGGCGGAATTCCGTCATGTATAAATACAACTAGGATTATTGAAATGATTTTACTAGTCAGACAATCGAGGCACAACGTGTGGCACAGCCACGTTAACTTCAATCTCCGCTTGAATAGTTTTAGTTAAAAGTCTGACCCACTACTGCGTGTTGTTTTTGCCTCAGTACCACCACCATCACCGCACACTTACACAACACACCGAGATCACACCCACTCGAATCCAGAAAATGGCAAAATCACTCAGATCAAAAGTCAAGCGTTCTTTCCGCTCCAAGAAGCGAGAGACAGGCGTATACGCAGCAACAGAGGCAGCCCGATTACACCGTCTGAACTCCAAACTACGACAAGTCACAATCGAAGACGCCGAAGGAGATGTTCCACTAGGAGATGCCGAGGGAGAAGACATTTCAGGTTGGTGTTCGTTCGCGACTTTTGCCCTTTTAGATCCGAACGACATCACTCCTGAAGGACTAGACGACCTTTGGGGTTCCAATAGTCATGGAAGAAGGCCTTTGTTCACGGGGTGGAATTCGGACGATTCGTCGGAGGATTCATCATAAATGATTATTTCTGTTCACGAACATTCGCGGATAGACGATCATTGACTTTACTCTGTTGACAGCCCACGGACACGATGATTCAATGCAGGACCAACCAGGTCTGTTTCACTCTTACCACAACCCCCCACCCTCTTGTTTATCCATCCACTTCAGACTCGATGACAGTCGATCCCGAACATCCTCAACGAGTATCGACACATGGTCCACGCGGATCACGGAGAGAAGAATGGCGCAAATCGAAAGGCCTGTCTGCTCGACCAAATCCACATGGTATGAATCGCCAAGGTGGTGTTGCTGCCAGAAGAAAAGCCGGCCGTTCAAAGAGAAGGCGTTGACCAAGAACTTCCATATACCCACTGTATGTATTATATCGCGCATTTTACAGCTATACAATCGATTGGTTATGTATAGCATCGTTACAACGTCTTCATTGCATCATCTTTATATACGCAATGCCTTTTTAGAACTTCGAATGCTTGTGACAGTCAAATGATACTATATCGTCCTTGTCCGCAAACGCCTCGAGATCTTTATGCCTTGCTGACTCCATGTCAATCGAAGATCTGGCCGGTCTTTCTACTGTCAGACAGGGGGAGCTGGTGCCCGATACTCTGTTATGCCCAAATTGTTGTGATTAAAAAAATATCAATGCAGTAAGGACTGAGAACTCACGGAAATTCTGTCATTGTAATGTGTTCGGTTGTTACCCGAACTTCAGGACGCGCGCGTGGAATTTTTTGCGCTTTCATGTGAGGCATAATGTTATGATGCGCCATTGTAGCTGGAGGATTGCTTCCCGTCATCGCTGCTGAAATGGAATGGATGTAAACGTCGTTGGAATTAAATTCCAGTAACCTCATTACGGCGCGGCACGCTGCCATTGAGCTACAGGAATAGGGTGAGGCACAAAGACGGCAAGATATCGTCAACGCGTACGTTACAGCAGCGGCGGGAATCTGCTCGATGCTTGAAGTTCAATGATTTACTCTATTGTGATTCACAAACTCACTGTCGCTATACTGAACATAACCATGAGTGAGAAAAAAAAGAGACAAGAATAAGATCTTACACGTTCATAGGTGCTATTGACGCCATGATCTCGTGAATCGACGTTGAAATTCAGATATGGGAAGACTCTCACTATTCAGGTTGAGTACATTCAGTACCTGTCAAAACGCAATTTAATGCAAGGAGAAAAGGTACTGAGACTGCAGACAAACCGCAGGAATGCAATTGGTCGAAAAGGACACGATGAAATATACAAGGCCATCTTGAAAAAGTAATTTCCAGAGCCCAGTACGAGCAGAATGTCGAGCGAGCAAGGCGATGGCTGTGATGATTAAGATGATGAAATCAAAACCCATCGCTGGAGACAGGGCTTGTCAACGTGCTTTTGATACAACACGAAAGAACATACTGAAGAAAAAGGTGGTATTAAGCATGGATGGATTTGTTTGAATGACGACGCAGGCCTTTAGAACAGGGTCCCACTGGGACACGACGATAAACATTGTTCTGTAGAGCAAAGCCCAGTGCGCCACACATAGAAGTCCGAGAGGGATAACAACCGATAAACGTCGTTCCCAAAGTGCAAATCTAAATTGCGTTTGCTACCAGAAAATATAAGACTTCCGTATCACTCACGTTCTTAACATCAACGAGGTAGAAGCACAAAGAATGGACATATTTCCAGTCCACTGAATGATGGTAAAAATGTGAGAGGGTACCGCATTAGTCGTACGGAAGAACTCACCGAATTGAATGTGTATAGGGCCTGTTACAAGTTAATATCGAAAGGACGGGAGTATAAATCATGTTGCTGTTCTTTACCTTACAATTGATCTGTGTACCAGTTAGAGACTCCATTAGCAGAAAATAAGAAATAAGATAGCGAGTCTGAGTGACCTCCTTCGTAGCCGAAGTGGAGATTATCCTGAAGGGTTTTATCAGACCTACAGATTCATTTAAACCTAGCAAAAAGAAATCTTACAGTCCGATGAAAGACAAGAGCATGCAATATCGACAAAGAAAGAACAAAACTAACTGTAGATTGAGTTTCCGAATGAAGGATTGATAGAAAAAACATACTCTGCCCAAGCAGAAGTCAGCGCTTAGCAATGAGGTCATTATTCGACTACGTACCAGCGGCACTCGAAACTGGCGACGCTTCGTCAGTAGAGACCATTCAAACCCGCAGGTTACGAACAGCTCCCATATATACACGCCGAACAGCGCAAAAACAAGCTTGTGAAAAACGTCTTTCTAACGAGTCAAACTGAATCAAGGATTATTTGAAGTTGAAGACTAACCTGAATCTCTGGCAATTTCGTCTGGATCAGACCAGTTGACCATGGCTAGTATTTGTGTAATGAGTGCAATAAAGCGGAAGGAGGTGGGGACTGAGGCTTATAGGCAAAACCCTTAACGACCTGGTTATAACCTCCAGCGGTATCTACGAAGGATTTCGCTTCCTGAATTTGACTTCACTTCGCCTTCATCACCGGAGAAGGATCAGCCTCTTAGAGGAATAGTCACACCTTTGACTCATCGCAAGCCAAGGATGTGTCAATATGTAAAAACTTCGCCAATACTCGGGAAGTTTTTTTAGGTCTGCAGAAGCAAGAAATAACTTGAAAGTTCTCCACGGACCCCAGCGTTTGCATTTTATACGCCCATTCAGGAAATCACCGAAAAGGCAGGCCAGGAGTGTCAAAAATATCTTCCTACACTTCAATTGTTTTAAATTTGAAGGCTACGCACGGTCTGAATTCTTCTGGATCTCTACAGTTTCGCAAGTACTGACACAGCGCAACTTGAACATCAAAGTAGAATGGGAGGAGCCTAGCCGAGGACTCGGAGATAACACTTTTCCTGTGCCTTTCTAGCCGGAAGAGTAAGCTTGAACGACTGATAACTGTAGCCGCTTCCCACAAGCATTGCGCGCGTCACAGAAGGATCGGATGAGCTAGGCTCTGATCGGTTGCAGCCTTCTACTAGAGCTCACAGCGTGCTACTCAGAAGCAGTACATCTCCACAGAAAAAGAACAGAGACGAGGGTGGCCGAATCGAAATAAACACTGATATATAAAAAGCCCTATTCTGCAATTTCAGTTTGCAGTTGGACGGATAGATAATACTCTGAAAAGGAAATACATTTAATGAAATATTCCTTTATTTTATGATCTGGAAATATAGCTGAGAGCTTATTGCGTCAAGATGATGGAGATAAGTACAGCACTTCCCTAACTACACCATACGGCAACACTGCTATCTGCAGAAGCACTGACGAGCCATGGATGTTTGTTACACCACCTAATCTGGAGGACTCCAAGGCCATCTACGACGTGGTGCCCTCGTAAAATCTTGAGAGGTACGATTAATGGGTCCGTCAAGAGATCGTTATAAACCCTGGAGTGGAAGATTTGAATAGATCCATCATCCGAAGAGGAGGCGAAAAGTGGGTATGTTGGGTGGAATTGCAAGGATCGAATGGCGCGTGAATGGTACCTAGATTTTACTTTAGCAAAAAGAGGATAATAGGAGGTAACAAAAAAATTACCGTAAAACTTTGTAGGGCTTTTCGCTCAACTCCAGATCGAACCAGCAAAGCTTGCGATCATATCCTCCGACAATGAGATGATCTCCAGAGGGGTGGATGTCCATGGAAGATATCCATTTAATACCAGGTATCAAGGTTTTGATTAATTTTTGTTCCGAAAGGTTGTATATCCGTACGTATTGTTGCGTCTATAGAGATGAAAGATCAGAAGAGAAAAATTGACATAGACAAGCTTGCTTACTGCGACAAAGAAATGAGGTTTCAAAGGATGGAAAAGGACAGTTTGGACACTGCCTTTGATTTTCTTGAATGGCGCTTGAGAATGCCTCCGGGTCATCTGGTGGATCCATACGCCGCCATGTACGCCGCCAGTGCCTGTCGAACGCAAATTATATAAAATGACTGCAATCACGAGAACAGGATCTACTTACAGACGCTCGATAAGTAGTCACCCTTACGATGCCAGCAGAAGTGAGTAGGGGTTCCAGAGGAAGCGGGTAAATCAATTGTCAGAATCGGAGTGTCCAAAGACCATGCATTAGATGGAGGTGTCGTCCATTTTACAGGAGAAGGGGATGCAGGAGCAGGAGGGAGGGTCGAGGGAGCCAAAACATTTTGAGTAAGTGACAAGACGGAGTTATCGATATGTGGTGGAATAATGAACTGTATAGTATCTTCGCTGAATTCAAGCTGGTCAGCATAGATAGAACACAGAAATTGTCAATGAACGCCTACATTCCCACTGCAAAGTAACTGATATCGGTCCTTGGGCACCACGCCAAAGCACCGATTTTGCCTTTGAATTTCCATCGTTTTATCTCCCGTCCAACAATGATCTCCCATAGACTAACGTTGCCATCTTCATCGCCACTGACCACCCAGGAGCCGTCAGGGCTGACACTAATACATCTTACACGACTGTCTGGATGGTGGAGCTGCAAACTCTTATAGTTAGGGAATGGTTTGAGGCTACTAGGGCTGGGCAACTTCGGAATCAAGGATTCCGGATCGATGTTGAGCTTGACTCTTTGGACACGAGGTGCAAGATATAAGTCCAGTTGCCGATTAAAACGCTCCTTCACAAATTGATCATAGGCGGGAACAAGACGGAGTGAGGAGTATTTTTCCGGGAGGAAATCGCGTTCACGGTCCTCCGGGTCTTGCGCCTCCCAAGTTTTGCGCTCTTCCTCTGTGGGTAGGTATTCTTCTGGAGGATTATATGATTCAGCATTTGTTGGAAGACGGGGCTTAGGTGCTGGTAATGGAGGGGGGTAATCAGAAGGACGTTCTGACCAAATAGCGTATGGCTCAAATTTGGAGGTTGACTTAGGTTTTGAAGGAAGAATTCGGCCTTGACGAATAGCGCGAACAATTTTCATAACCTTCCCAAATTTTCAGTGATGAAGCAGTATAAGGTTCATATGTATCTTACTTTTTGTTTTTCCCACTTACTAGGCACCCAACGTCTTTTTGGTTGGAGAGCACCTGAAAGGGGCATAACTTCTTCTTTTCCTTTACCGGTAAACCACTCAGTGGTAGGTTCGTAAGGATCATAGTCGGCATCCGGGTTCTCGCCAGCGTATAGGCGACGAATAATATCGAGTTCTTCAGCAGTTAAAGGCTTATCTGCCTGAGCGTTTTTATCGAAAGCAGATGTCCTAAGGAAGATATTGAGCTTTGAAGAAGTCCGCTGATGGGCACACAACGCACCAAGCTGAAGAGTCATCTACAGTTGCTAAGAATTTGTCAAGCTCGTCTCCACGAGCAGGACGCAGTATTTTCTGCCCATCTATACTGTAGCCTATGTGGGGAAGATCATCATACCAATGCATTGGTACATTGCCGACTCGATTGGGCGCCTTCATATATTAGACAAGAGAAAAATAGTCAAGTATAACGTTGCTCACATCTTCTGTAGATGAGTCTGAATCGTATTCTGGCTCGATTTCTGGGTAGACGACTTTTGGTTGTTTTGTAATGTCGGAAATTACGGTTTTTGATTTGGGAAAGACGTGAAGTGAATCGTCGGACTCGGCACCGTCGCTTTCATACTCTTCGTCACCTCCATCTTCCTCTTCTCCATCCTCCTCCTCCTCTTCGTCACTTTCATCACTATCACTTTCATTTACAATTTCCGGAAACTCGTCCAATTGGCCGTCGTCAGAAGAAACATCCCCTTCATTTTCCTCATCGCTTAGCATTTCCAAAGTACCATTGGGGCCCAGATCTTGTTCGAAAGTCTCATGCTCTTCGTCTACTTGCTTGCGTTTTACTGATTTTCGTCCCAGTCCGTTAGCCATGATAATAGAGAACCGGCACGGTTCAAGCTAGCAAAAATGTGCACTGCAAGTCGATCTTTTACTCGCACACGTGACTCTGATGGCGATGGCTGCCATTCCACACAGAGACAAATGCGTTCCTTCAAGCATTCTTGGACTGCAAGTTCAGCCACTGTTTTCAAGCTAGGAAAACGCGCGCGTGCCTATTTAACACAAAAACATGGTCAACTACGGGGGCGGTTTGTTGTTCTCTGAGAATTTTATCTCCGGTAGCTGAACGCGTCTTTCAAATTTTCCAGATGAAGTCTCGGCGCTAGTCATAGATATTGGCACCTCATCCCTGCGAGCTGGATATGCCGGAGATGATACCCCAAAAGCTATCATTCCAACATCATATGGATTCCATCCTCCGCAGCCCGACACGGATGTGGTCATGTCTGATAACACTGCAGAAAACCCAGAACAACCTGCGGAGAAGCCAAAGTTTTCAAAAATTTACATTGGTCAATCTGGTCCTTCCATGTGGAGAGCGGGCATGGAAATCGGAAATCCACTCGAAAACGGACTAAGTTTGTTTCTACTGTTCTCTCTTGTTTCCCTTTGCTTGTACTTATATCCTTACCTAGTCAGAGATTTCAATCCCATAAAACCATTAATCGAACACGCAATAAACAAGGTCATGCTTTGCAACTCCGCAGAGCATCCTATTCTTGTGACAGAGCCAACTTGGAATACGCCTGCGAACAGAGAACGAATGGCTGAAATTATGTTTGAAGATTTCAACGTCCCCGCGTTCTATATTGCTAACACCGGAGTTCTGAACGCGTTGAGTCGCATACTTCACGAGAAGAACATTCGACATTCCTAACGTGTCTCTGTATAGATTTGCGGCTGGCAAAGGCTCTGCTTTAGTAATTGACGTTGGCCAGTCCATGGCGAGTGTCACTCCTGTTGTGGACGGGTTTGTCCTTCGAAAAGGTTGGTAATGTGTGCTGCTGTTATAAAATCTACTTAAATTGCATCAGGCCTTGCTTATTCACCTTTACCGAAGCTTGTTTATGCTCAAGCGCGCCATCTTATTACTGCGCCCACCCAACATCGTCGTGGAGTGGAACTCATACCTCATCAATTGATTGCTAGCAAATTGGCATGCACAGGCCCTTATTTTCCTTCTTTATCCGACTAACATTCTATGAAAGCCTGTAGACGTGGGCGCAATGCCGAAATTCACATTTAGAGAAGATAGGATAGCGGGCACCACGGAATCCTGGCGTAACTGGGCAGAGGCACGAGAAGTAGACGAATGGGTTCAGACTGTTGCCGGTGTCCTTGAACAGGGTTGGAATGACCAGTCAGTAACGTCTCATGTTTACAACGAACTTTCGACTAAAGTGCATTAACCAGGCAAGCTGCTCAGCGACCAGCTAGGCAATATGAATTCCCGACAGGCTACAACGCATATTATGGTTCGGACAGATTTGTGGTAGGGGAACAATTTTTCACTCATTCACCTGCCCTTATCGTACGTATAAATAACACATGATTCTGCAATGATGGTGATAGGTTTTTGACAGGCTTCAAATCCCAACCTTCCTAAAAGCATTCCGCAACTCATCACTGAGGCACTACGTGCGTGCGATCCTGAACTGCGGCAAGTTATCATGGGTAACGTCGTCTTGACTGGTGGTGGAACTCTGTTTTCTGGACTTGCTGACCGTCTGTCCAATGAATTGGCGAGAACTTTTCCTCACGTATGTTTTAATCGGTCCTTTTCAACAGTATCTAATATTCACTGGGTGGTGTTTCTCCAATAGGCCAAAATTCATGCCCCAGGCAACCCAATAGAACGTCGTTACGGTGGTTGGCTCGGGGGAAGCATTCTGGCGAGCTTGGGTACTTTCCATCAGTTGTGGATTAGCAGAGAGGAGTGGCAAGTGAGTTTATTCACTTTCCTCTTATTTGGAGTAATTCTTACAAGCATGACCTTAGGAACACGGAAAGCCGATCGTTGGCCAGAGATGTAAATAGAATGTATTATGTACTTTGTGTATACATACCAAATCAACCCTTCGATACCCGTTCCACTCTGCAATCTTACTTTACAACTCCAACCTCGTTCGAAAATCTGATTAACAAATATTAAATTTGAGAATACAACATATCAATCGTAGCTCTGCATGCAACATGGGAATTACTTGAAAGCTGCAGAAAGATCGAAAGAAGACAGATACACAAACACAATGAAGGAGTGTATAGAGACACAACAAGGGTGTGGAAGTTTGAATGCAAGTAAGGATCCACGCACGTAATGCTATGGAAGTGGGAAAAGTACGAATATAGGTACTGCCGAGCAAAGAAGAAGAGCGTTGTAGACATTAACTACTTTCTTGATCAAGAACAAGAAAAGAGGTGTTCTCGTCAACAAACGTTTGAGAATTATAAGGTTTTTCTTCCATCGTCCTACAGAACCAATCTCATGCAAAGGAAAGAGTCCGTCAGGCCGACCAACAGCCGACAGTAATACATAAACCATTTCTGAAACCTTTATTGGAAGGATTACAAAAGCAAAGGAAATTCGTCATCATCATGGAAGGGTATTGGTTATTGCGCAGAGGCACAGAGAAGACTCTGGTGTCGCCGTACAGAGACATCAGTAGGCTTCAACGAACTCGCGCCTCTCACGGGCACCCATGAGCATGCCCAGACCACCAATGGCCTTCCTCCTGATGCGACTCGCAAAGTTCTTGGGCCCAAGTTCATCCGCACCCGAAGGCGGCCCACGGGGCTGCCTGGTCGGCTGGCTGACCATCCTGTAGCCAATAACAGCCGGAGTAGTAGTCGGGTTCGTCTGATTAGCCGCCTGTTCAGAAGGCGTGGCAGAGACAGGACGGCTGAGTCCAAGGCCTTCGAACAATCTCTTGCTTGCCTCCTCGCGCGGCGAAAGAGGCGTCTCATTGGAAGAGGAGGAACGGGGGGTAGTAGGAGATGAATTAGAAGCGCCGGATTTGACAGAAGATCCAGAGGAGTGGGTCTCCCCGTCAGTATCGTCGTCGGCGTTGTCAATGGCAACGGCGGGCAAAGGCTGCGATACTGAAGGGTTAAAGCGGAGAGGCTGAGGTCTGAACTTGGGACCAGTCGTGCTCGCAGGGGAAGTGAGTGAAGCTTCTGTGGCAGGAGGAGGGGTAATGCGCTCGTCAGTGGGAGGAGGGGTCACCTTGACGCTGGGCGAGGAAACAGCACGATTGCCACTCAAGACAGAGTTGTTAGCTCCTCCGCGCCTCCAAGAAGAAGCAGAGTCGGATTTTGAAAGGATAGAATTGCCGTTGTTGGAAGCAGGGCTGCCCAAAGAGGTACCACCGCTGATCACCGTGGTGGAATTGGGGGTGAGAGGCGGATGAGATTCTCCACGCTCATCGAAGCGACCCGGTTGGTTTGGAGGAACGTTGAGGCTGGTGGTGCGGCTGCCAAACCTTCCTCCAAGAGCGGCTGTCATGGGGACATGATCGTCTGCACCGCCTGCCACGCCGAGCTGCGACCGGAGTTGGTCCGCCTGATTCGCACGGCGCATCTGGGCGCTCAGAGTGGCTGCCCTCAGGTCGAATGAGTTTGTCATTGGACCAGCAGTGGCGGGTGGATTGAAGCCAAGACTGGTGCGCCTGTTTTGCTGCTGCTGCAGGAGTTGTTGCTGTTGTTGTTGGAGCTGAGCTTGGGCGAGCAACTCTGCCTGGTACTGCTGAGCCTGGATAGCCTAAAAAATGATGAAAAAAGAAAGGTTTCCATAATGAAAGAGAAACATACCTGTATTCTCATCATCTCAAGCTGGAGCATCTGCATCTGCATCTGGGCTTGCGGCATCATATTAGGGGCAAAGCCTGGACTGAACGGGACGCTGTTGGGATTCATGCCCCGGGTGGCCTGTTGATGAGCAAAACGATTGTTGGAGCCGTCTACAGCTGCGGTCATGGGATGGTTCCTGTTGGAGAAGAGGTTCTGCTGGGGCATTTCGGCGAGTTGGTCATCTTCCTCTTCCTCTGGGAAAGTGGGCTGGCTGTGTTTGGGAGGGAAGCGGGAGACATTGAAGGTGGCACCGGGTGCAGCGGTGTGGGGAATGGGGCCAGAGGCAGAACGGACACCGCCTGTGCGGAGACCCGCGAGGAGGGAGGCGCGATTGTTGGAGTTTGCGGTAGTCATTGCTTTGGTGGGGTCGGAGACAGAAGTGGATAGATAATGGATTACGGATGATGCTGGACAGAAAAGTAGTTGGAAAGAGGATACAGCTGAGCAAGAAGGTGAGCAGAAAGGAGAGAAAGAAAGAAAGGAGAAAAACGGACTTAGTTGCTGTCGCTGTCTCCTGTTGACGATGGGAAGAAAGAAAAGAGAAAGAAAGTGATTTATTGGATATTTATGTTATTTTATGCTGGAAGACAAGAAGAGATGCAGGAAAGATGCAAAGAGGAGGAAAGAATGCCACCCAAGCCAAGGTCGGAGCAGAGAACAGGTTTGATTACAACAATTGCCTACCCTTTACATAATTCAATCTCCGCCGTCACAGATACTTTCGCGCACTTGCCCGCACGCGATTGTCAAACACACTGCTTCGTATCGCACTGTGCGCCGTGTGGAATGGATTCAGCATCGTCTGCAACCCATCAGCATCTGTTTCTGCCGTACATATCTTTCATTTACCTTCACATACAGCTCCCATACATCCATAAAGAATGATCGGATCCCGTCGTCGTTCTTGCCCTCGTGCAGAAGCACAAACTTGGTGTCTGCTCCAGTCAGTCTCCGCGTGCACAGATGAACAGGCCTCTTACTCCCAGGCGTGATGAACGCAGATATTGTCCACTCATTGAATTTGTCTACCGATTTCAAGTACCTATCGAATGGTCCGTTACTGCATCCCGCATTCAGCCAACACCGTACGCACATCGCTGTTTCCTTGCGCATCACATCCTCTATCACGTCCAATCCAGCATTCGCAATCATCTGGATAACATGTCGGTCCTGTCCTCCCCCGACCCGCACGGCGCCACTCGAAGTATGCTGTGTGGCGCTTGAGGCCCCAGAAAGCGCCGTAAGCGTTCCAGCGAATGCTGATGTGGACCACGTCGGCAAGTTGGACGCCAGGGGTGATGTTACACTTGGAACAGGTTTCGTCGACTGGTGTGTGAGGCTGTACAGGGGGGTATCTGATGGTGACAACAAGAAAAGATGATGGGACATCTTGGACCTCTTAAAAGTATAGTTACAGGTCACGTATAGTAGAAGATGAGCTGGTTGCAAATGAAGAACAATTATGAACAATTTCAAGACCGCGTTCCGCGTTGTTTGTTCTTGAGGGGCAAGCCAAATTCGGCAACAAGGAAATGACCGGTACAGCGAGTTGGCTCTTAACCAGTCAACGATGCATCCATCTCTCCGCTGCTGTTCAGCCCGCGTCCATACGCCCCTCATTAAATTCCTTGGAAAGCGTTCGTACCCTTCCAGTGAGCACTCTTGCCTATTTCTTGCTTTGCATTAGCTTAGTACTCTACAGCACCTGATGCACCTCATCCGCATCCTGCCGCTCCGGCAGAGCTCAAACAGCGCTTTTCAGAGTTTCTGGCGAAAATGAACGCTTCTAGCTCATCGGAATCTGCTGCTAAAGCTTCTTCTGGCCCTGCAGTCTACAGCGAATTCTGGGAGGCACCCCCCAAGTTCTGGAATTATAAAACACGACACATAGAGGAAGCCGAAATTGAGGCCATCATGGTGCGCGTCATTAGCTGTGGCCTACAGCAATCAGACTGACAAAGCTATCCTTCGACTTAGACCGGTGGAGCATCCTCCTACTGACTTAACATACACTTTAATCGTGCCCCAATCTAATCCATAGCAAACAATTGTACATTCCGAATATCGATACTAGTCTTTCTCTGCATATGCCAGCAAATGTTTCTCAATTTCGGCCTCGCCCATCACTCTCCACTTCCCTCGTACTTTCTGTTCTTCTTCCGGGCTTTCCGACACTATGCCAATCTCAATTTCACCTGGCTTGTAATCTGTAGCGTGCACCGTCGACATGGCCTCAATCGCCATCTACACCATATTGAGCTCCTATGAGATGCTATCATTCAACGAAAGAACCATACCTCGATGACTTCATCCCTGCTCAAACTCTTCCCTGCCTTGGCAGCATCTTCACCCCTCTACCATTATCCAACTTCTTCCACTTCTTCTCGAGATTATTCATTGCTTCTTGTTGCTTTTGACCAGCAGCAGTGGCATGGAATCCTACAAAGTATCCCGCTGGGTCAAGCTTGAAGATTTGTGGTCCTAATTCAGGATCGATTCCAATCATAATCATAGCTAGTATCATAGTCAAAATCTGAGTGTCTCCAGGATACAAGCGGGCATTTACCAATTCCCAACGGCCTCATGGCAGCACGCTGTGTATATACTTGATTGATGTTCGCCATTCGTCGAGCAAGGGCGTCGGGAGTGATTTCATAGCCGAACTTGTACCTAAACTCTGCAGCTTCGGCTCGGGCGCGGGCTACCTGAGCTCGTGCATCGGCTAAAAGACAGATATCAGTCTATATACCTTGATATTGCACCTGAAAGTCTACTCACCAATGAGACCAGTCATTACACAGCCGATCGTAGGAGTGATACTGAATAAATGGGTCACAGTTGACGCGTCAAGAAGCTTGTCCTGAGTTTCGACCAATACAAGTGAGGACGTCATCCTTTCTCAAGACCGTCGTAAATTGTGTACGCACTGGAACCTTTCGTTGAGTGATAACAACAGACGTGTCCTTTCCTCTGACAGAAATTGCAGTGTGTCCAGACCCTGAAATCGCCTTGAATGCATATTCTGTTGGACCAGTCGGGTGAGATATGAACATAAGTCTTAATCGTATTCCTTACCAACTTGATATAAACGGCCCTCGGGAGAGAAAACGGTAAGGTATCTGTAAAAGAAAGTCAGCTGAGAAGAAATCTTTAAAAGAAAGAAATGACCTGTCGTAGGATGTCCTGGACATGGTTAAAGAAGAGTTGGAAATGAGCTGCAGCCAAGAATGAGCGACGCGCAAGTGTTAGTCACGCGATCGTCACGCGTCACAACCGTCATCGAATTTGGTTTCGATCAGACGTTGGCTCGAGCAGCAGCTTTCCTTTTACACATCGTCGGCCGGTCCATCGCCATGAAGGAGGCAGTCTCTCATCAGGCTCCAAAAGTAATGTACGTATTTCTTCTTTGCTGATTTTTCTATGCCTAATCTTTCCACAGTAAAAAACTTCAGTTTAGTCTCTTAAATGCCCAGGACACGGTCAAGATCTCTGAATTTGAAGTCACCCATCGCGACCTTTATACCCCTACGGATCGTTTACCCGTAAAGAATGGTGTTTTAGATAGGCGTCTTGTGCGTAATTTCTCCGTCCTTTTCAACAGTGATTTGACGTATTCTTGAACTTGATCTAGGGCACGACAGAGAAAAATGCATTTTGCGAGACTTGCGGACAGTCTTCAGTCAATTGCGTTGGGCATTATGCCTACATCAAGCTCATTGTACCTGTGTTCCATATCGGATACTTTAAACATACCATTGCGATCTTGCAAGCCATCTGCAAGGTATACTTTATACAATTTAATCTAATCTATCAAGGTCGACTGAAATTTGAAATTCAATTAGACATGCGCGCGCGTCCTATTGGACGAACCTGACCGACGTACCTATCTCAAGCGATTCCGACGCCCAAATCTAGAGAACATCCAACGTCAAGCACTTTCCAAAGCAGTCAACACCATGGCTCGCAAAGTCGTTTACTGCCCATACTGTTCCGCCACCAATGGCGCAGTCAAGAAAGCTGGCGCGCTCAAAATTATCCATGACAAGTTCCGTGCAAAGAAGACTGCGGATGAGTTGGAGAAATTTAGAATGACATTTGCGTCGGCCGTCGAAGCGCAGAAGGAGCTGGGGTTGTACATCAATAAGGCAGTTCACGAGGATCTGAATCCGCTCAAAGTTCTTGACCTGTTCCGTCGGATATCTGATGAGGTGTGTTCCTGCTTCTATAGAATCGATAATCTTGTTTATATATTTGCAACAGGACTGCGAATTGCTAGGCTTGAACCCGGCCTATGGCAGACCAGAAGAATTCATTTGGCAATATATTTCGGTTCCGCCTGTTTGCATTCGGCCTTCGGTTGCTCAGGATGGTGCTTCAAACGAGGACGATCTGACCGTGAAATTGACAGAGATAGTTTTCACAAACGCTCTCATCAAACAGGGGTTGTCCAAAGGTGCCCCGACTCCACAGTTTATGGTAAGTGCTTTTTAAAGCTCCACGTATCCCGGGTTCAGATTTTTCTAGGAACAATGGGAATTTCTACAACTCTCTGTCGCTATGTACATCAACTCAGAACTGCCCGGCGTCCCTTCACAGCTCGGTCAAAAGCCGATACGAGGATTTGTCCAGAGATTGAAGGGAAAGCAGGGTCGCTTCCGAGGAAATTTATCTGGAAAGCGTGTCGATTTCTCTGGGCGAACTGTCATCTCTCCTGATCCTAATTTACGCATCGATGAAGTCGCTGTGCCTGAACGAGTTGCCAAAATCTTGACCTATCCTGAAAGAGTGACTGCACATAATATCACTGTCTTGCGGCAAGCTGTTCGAAATGGTCCGGATGTTCATCCCGGCGCAAACTTCGTGGCTAGAGGCGAGAATAAAAAATTCTTGAAGTTTGGTAACCGAGCAGCCATTGCTGACGGTTTGGCTATTGGCGACGTGGTAGAGAGGCATGTTATAGACGGTGATATTGTTCTCTTCAATCGACAGCCATCTCTTCACAAGGTTGGTAACTAGTTGATCTTCATATTATCTCCATGCACTGACTATGGACTCAAGCTCTCTATCATGTGTCATAGAGTACGTTACATTATCCTCCATCTTGATTCATTGCTCTTAACATCTTACAATTGTAGGCTAAAGTTCGACCGTGGAGAACTTTCCGCTTGAATGAATGTGTATGCGGCCCATACAACGCCGATTTTGATGGAGACGAGATGAATTTGCGTAAGTACGTATTCAATCACTTGTTCCCTTCTAATTATTTCTTGATAGATGTACCCCAGACAGAGGAAGCTAGGACAGAGGCACTGGAACTGATGAACATCAAACACAATCTAGTTACGCCTCGAAACGGAGAACCAGTCATTGCCGCTATCCAGGATTTCATCACGGCCTCCTTCCTGCTGTCTCGAAAAGATACATTCTTCGACCGCCGACAATTCACCCAAATTTGCTGCTACTTTGCGGACGCCGATATGCACATCGACATTCCTCCACCTGTGATTTGGAAACCTGTTCGCCTGTGGACAGGTAAACAAATTTTCAATGTCCTCATGCGACCAAACAAGGACTCGAAAATCCTTGTCAATGTCGAGAGCAAGTGCCACAAGTGGGAGGAGGCCAAGGACGAATCTTTCCCTTGGATGAAGAAACCGGCCAAAGATTTGTCCCCCAATGATGGTTGGCTGGTAATTGTCAACAGCGAAATCATGTGTGGAGTCATGGACAAGGCCACAGTCGGTAGCGGAAAGAAGAAATCGATATTTGGAGTTATCATGAGGGATTATGGGCCTCACGAAGCTGCTGCTGCCATGAACCGTTTGGCAAAGCTTTGTGCTCGCTGGCTAGGTATGTTATTGCCATCGGTTCTATTCTCACATGCATTCTGATATATTGACAGCCAACTACGGATTTTCATTGGGTATCAACGATGTTATTCCGGGACCAGAGCTCAGCCAAAAGAAGGATGACCTCGTTGAAAAGGCCTATGCCGACTGTCAGGATCTCATCGGTCTAGCGAAAAAGGGAAAGCTCGAGAATAAACCCGGCTGCGACCAGGAACAGACTCTTGAGGCCATGATTTCAGCGGTACTCTCTAAAGTTCGTGAAGCGGTTGGACAGATTTGTTTACGAGAACTAAGTCGTCAAAATGCACCACTGATCATGGCCACTTGTGGATCTAAAGGTAGTCTTCCTCAATCTCTTTCTGTCAGGTATCTAGTTCTCATCTCTTTGCAGGTTCCGTCATCAACGTTGCGCAGATGGTGGCTTGTGTCGGTCAACAAATTATTGCTGGCCATCGTGTACCGGATGGTTTCCAAGATAGATCGTTGCCGCACTTCCCGAAGAAGTCAAAATCACCACCCTCAAAAGGCTTCGTCCGGAACAGTTTCTTCTCTGGCTTGCGTGCGACAGAGTTCTTATTCCATGCTATTTCTGGTCGTGAAGGTTTGGTCGACACTGCGGTTAAAACGGCCGAAACGGGCTACATGCAAAGGCGATTAATGAAAGCCTTGGAGGATCTAACTACTCAGTATGACTTGTCCGTGCGCAATTCGGCGGGTGGAGTAGTCCAGTTTCGATACGGTGACGATGGCCTTGATCCTGCCTGCCTGGAGGGCGATGCTCAGCCCATCGACTTGGCCAGATCTCTAAGTCATGCATTGGTGCGTAAAATATTGCCTTTCCGTAAAGCTTCTTCTCAAAATTTAAAAACATTTAGGCATCTGATAAGCGAAATGGGCGAGGTCTTCTACCCTACGAAATCATGGAACTTGTAGATCATGAACTGTCTTCGCCTCGATTCAAGAATGAAACTGCTCCAGCATATGTTGCCGCCGTACGAGACTTCATTTATCAGAATGTCGCGGGTAAGGTGGCTGCTGTGCGGCACAGTCGAGGAATGTACGAAGCTCTTGAACGAGAAGTCGACTGGGATGAGTATACAGACTTGTCTTTGGGAGCATCCGGTTCGTATCTACCTAAGTTTTCTATTACATTTTACTGATGCCCCATTTTTTTGGCAGACGCAGATAAAACTGTCGTCGAGAATAGCTCCAATGTTACCGAAACTCAATTGCGTCATTTCCTTGACCTTTGCTGGGTAAAATATGTGAAGGCACGCATTGAGCCAGGATCGACGGTTGGAGCTGTCGGTGCACAGTCTATTGGAGAACCGGGTACACAAATGACACTTAAAACTTTCCATTTTGCTGGTGTTGCTTCTATGAACGTTACGCTGGGAGTTCCACGTATCAAAGAAATTATCAATGCCGCCAAGATCATCAGCACGCCTATCATCAGTTGTAAGTTAGTGACAAGCGACAGCGAAGCATCTGCTCGCATTGTTAAGGGTCGACTGGAAAAGACTTTGCTCGGTGATGTGCGACGAAGATTCCTTCTTTAACACCGAAGCATAACTAAATCTGTCTTCAGGTCGCCAGTGTATTTGAGGAAGCATGGGCTCCGCAGTATACGTATATTGGCATCATAATCGACACTGACGCCATCCAAAAGCTCCAGGTATGGTCTATTGTTTGTGGATCACCTTCCTCCTTTCTCATGACTCAACAGTTGGAACTCACCATCGACGACATCAAATGGGGAATTGTAGCAGCGAAAAAACTAAAAATTAAACAAGAGGTGGACCGTTTTCTTGTCTTGTTATGAAACTTGAGCTGACCACTGGACCCATAGTCCATCACTGTCATTCCTCGAAAGAATCGACTGCGGATATACGTCGATGGCGACGATAAGTACTATCGCTTACGGGAGTTGAAACGGGGCTTGACTGAGGTTGTTGTCAAGGTAATTTTATCTGGTCAACTGTAATCACATTTGATTGATTCGCTGAATCTTCACCTTCTAGGGTGTGCCTGCAATCGTCCGTGCAGTCATTAATATCAAGGATAAGGACGATGCAAGGGGCAAAAAAGGCGATAAGGAATTGCTGGTGGAAGGATATGGATTACAGAAGTGTATGACTACGGAAGGTCAGACAAAGTGCATTAAAGTCTTTTTACTCATTTACTGACCACCTTCCAGGTGTTGTTGGCGAACATACAACATCTAACCACGTCATGGAAGTTGCCAAAGTCCTTGGGATCGAGGCAGCCCGAGCAACGATTATTAACGAAATTCAATACACCATGAAATCTCACGACATGATTATCGATCCTAGGCATGTAATGCTTCTCGGCGACGTTATGACTTACAAGGTTTGTTTTTGCTTACTTTTTACTCATATTCGAGCTTACCCCATGCACAGGGTGAAGTATTGGGGATCACGCGTTTCGGTGTGGCTAAAATGAAAGACAGCGTTCTTATGTTGGCGTCCTTCGAGAAAACCACGGATCATCTGTTCGATGCCTCAGCCTATGGCAAGACCGACAGCATTGCCGGAGTTTCTGAAAGCATCATCATGGGTAACCCAGCAGCCATGTGCGGCACTTCGATGTAAGTTTTGAATGGGCTTCTTCAGCAAATTATCTGCTTAAACCCCTTATCAGGCCGGCTCTATTCTCAGTCTCGCCCGTTATCCGAAAACCAAGAAAGCTGTTGTTTGAAAACGCATTGTAGTATTGATATACCTTTATATTCACCTTTTAGACCTCGCAGGCACACCCGACACCTTCATTGTATTATTATTGCATAAATTTTATTAGATTTTATTCCAACAATTACGACGTTATCATCCCCTCACGTTATATCCTTTGAAATGAGTTTCATGTAAACCACTTCCGAAAATTGATGGCTGAACCTTTTCCATCCAGCTCAGAATTTGTACTCCAGTCTCACTTTCTTTGTGCGCGGGATACAGCCGCAACTGCTTGAATTGTCCCTCGAGCGTATTTTCCTCATCTTGTGAAGAAGGCACGTATGCAGAGTCTGCAGACAGATGATGAGCAAATGATGAGAGAATTTCTGAGTGGGGACCTGTGACAGACGTACCCTCTTCAAATATGCCTATCCATTCGAAAAATCTTTCAACCAAGGGCAGAGCCTGCATTTCCTGGGGATGGTTACTCGATGCATCAGAAAATAATATTTGTTGTTGGTTTACTACAGGTAGCTTGAAATCGGATAAGCGAGAATCGAAGAGTGCGAGTTTCGGTGGCGCTTCACTAACGAATCCAAGTTAAAACTTCAAAAGCAAAGGACTGTCAACGAATTGCACAAACGAGGGTGATTTCTTCATGTTGGATATCGAAACGAGAATGCGATTGACAATATTCAGATAAGAAGGAAGGGTAAGGGCACTTTGAATGTCCATTAAAATTAAATGGCGAGAACAGCAAGACGCGCATTTTGTTGTACGCACGAAGATGTAGATGTGCCATCTCCATTCGAACGTAAGAAATAACTCGACAGATCCGCGACTATGACCAAGTTTGGTGCTGTGGGTAATACAGTCTGCGAACTAGCCCAGCTATAGTTCAGGCTGTTGTCATCTGATACATGCAGGAGGGAGAGTAATAAACACAGATGAGCAGGTGTCGGAGGATAACTAGCGTCGCGAGCAAGCAACCCATGAGTGAAAGAATGTCAAGATACACAGAACCATTACAATACTGTAGCCTTGGAAGTTATCTCTGTAATTGCACCTTGGCCAGAATGTGCCGTGAGCCAACAGTCATTGAGTTGTTGTAAACCTTCTTTCAACGTCTCTTTCGATGGGGCGAAGATGACGGTTGAACCAGTCGGGTTGATAGTGTTGGAAGAAAGAGCTAGATGAACGGGTGCAGATTGATGATACGGTCCAGTGATAAGGATAGTTGAGAAGTCTGGGAGTGAAGGAGGTTGTGGTGGTGGAAAGAGAGAAAGCATTCAGTGGCTGTGTACACAACTAACTCGATCGTCCTTCATAAGCTTCATCCACGAAATGTCAGCGTCACCGCCTCCCGACGAGTCTGTAGAGGCTAATAGCGGACCTTCGTCTTTTTTCGCGAACATCCTCAAGCCTGGGTCTTCTCTCCATACAACCTTTCTGCTAATCGTTGACTGCGCATTCTTACTCTTGTTCCTTCTGTTTGTCGTTTTGGCCTTTGTGACTTCAGGGAATCCACATATTCTTGCTCTCATGGGCATTCAGCTATGCCTTTGGGCTAGTGTCAAATGGCAAGTACTCTTCTTTTCTAGTTGCCTGGTATACAATTTCGGCAACTAACTAATTACACTACACATACAGGTTTGTTTATGAACTGAAGAAAACCCCAGTCTCGGCCGAAGGGACTGAAAATAGCGAAGATAAGAATGAATCTGAAAGCAAGAAGGAAAGTTGAGCATGGATAAAAGAATGAGTCGTGCGTAGTCATTAGTGTTTTGCGCGGTCACTGTCCTCATACCAACGCTTCATCCGCTTAGCACTCTGTTGTGCCAAGGAGAAGACTAACAGTCGTCAGAACGGCTTCAAAATAATTGGCATAAAAATTCACTTACGCTCTCTCTCCGTCGTGTCCAGACCCTCTCTGAATGCCTGCGCCGCGTTTCCAGAAGAGCTTCCCGAGTTAGCTTGTCCAAGTGCCGCAAAATGTTGAGCCTGGTCCATGACTTCAAGCAGTCGTTCTCGGAAGGCCTACCCAAGGCGTCAAGAAGGAATGGTGAAAAAAGGACGTAGTTACTTTGGTCAGCATTTCCGACATTTCGGTTGCTTGTTCGTCGCTCAGACTAGGCAGCGAAAGAACGTCATTTGGTACACATTTAATGATGTAATGAGAACGACGTACATGTCCATGATTGTCTTCCCGAAACCATACCACAAACCCCCTGCTCCGACAAGATTCGACAAACGCACACTGCAAGCATCAGCCTTCAAAGCGTTGCGCACTCTTGATCCAAAAGGTGGTGGGATATTGAATTCTGCCCAGTCTCTGCCCAGTGATTTAGCGTGATGATGATTGAGCGAGTTGGAAGACGGACGAATATATGATGGTATAAGCAAGCCAAATCGGAATTTGTATTTTGCTCAAGACAGCAATCTGGATGAGGGTTGAGGAAGATATACTTGATTTCCGTAGTCTGGCACGTACATCGCGTTCTGAACCCCCTCCAAGGTGCCCCATTCCCGGAATCGCATGCTTGAACGTACATTGGATTTTCTGGATTGATTGAGAACACATTGCGCATCTGGTAGGCCAACTGGAATACCTGATTTTCCGCGAGAATAGCCTCCACCGAAAAATAATCGTAATCCATGGAGGAGAGATTCAGACGCGATGGTGTGACGGCACGCTCGTGACAAGGCGCGTATCTTACGTCAGCTCACCCTTTCCTCTGCAACTGCTATCGCTATCCTCCATGTTCCTCTCTCGTGTTTCTACGTTTGGCCGCATAGTGACGTCCAACCTGTACCGTAGGGAGGCCCTGCGCCCTTCTAATAAGGCCCGATATCTTTCGTCAACTCCCTTACGCCGCGCTTCGGAGTCTCCACAACCACAACTGGACCCACAGGCATTAGAGGCATTAAGAAACTCTGAGATTTATCAAAAACTCTCCCAAAATCCAGATGCTATTAAAGCGATTCAAAAACTATCTGAGCTTATGATCAGCCTAGGTAATGTGGATGAGCAACTATTGTGCAGGCTCGCGGTTTCCGCAGGCTCAACGCTTTTCAAGGTGTGCAAGCGACCCCCGGAAAGCCCCCCTCCATGCTCCAAATGTCCAAACTGCTCATGAATTCTGAGTTCCGTGAAGCTTCTCAGAATGCTGTCGAACAGTTCAAGAAAGCTGGGATTGATCCGGCTGACAAGGTGCAGACAATTTTCGACATCTCTCGTATTTGCAATAGGTGACTTGTTTTCCGCAGGCGACCATAGATCAGATTTCTTCTCTGATGAGCATTTTTAATGTTAAGAAATAGAGAGCTGGAAGCAGGTTGGAAGTCATTACAGATTTTTTGTGTTAGATAATCATACCTACGATTACTTGATTTATCACCGTCCCTTTGATTCGCGTTAGCGAGATGGATTCCGACCCGTCTTCCGAACCTCCATCTTCACAACCTCAGTTTGGACGACCATTGCCTCAGGTTTCTTTCTACTCTATCGAATACCCAGGCTATGTCACCCCGTCTTCTGTTCCCATAGCCGTTCGAAATGTTGGTGGCCAAGCAAAGATAGACCGCGCCTTCAAAAGGACGGCCCAAAAATCGGATGCTTTATTGGAACTATCTTTACATCCAGAGAGTCCTTTCGCCCATCCCATACCCGGAGATGTCATTGGAGCCAATAATCTCCTACTGAAAGTTGTGAAAAGGAAAAGAAAGCGTCCCGCAGACTCTTCTGATGCACCTCCGATTGGCGAATATACCGCAGAAGTAGTAGGTGTCATGTCCAGGACTGCGCGCTTTCGAAGTGAGTAGCAACTTTCCACCAACATACAAGAACCTCATGAATGCGCGCAGGCATGATTGACTACCAATATTTCCCAAATCCCGATGACTCCATCTCAAAACTGAGAATGGCGATGAATAATATGGACGGTACGCCTTTTAGGTAAATATGTTGTCGGAGACTAATTATCTTTGAAGTGGACTCCTTGAGCTCGTATACTATACCTGCAGAGTCGTCAAAGGCTTCCCAGTCGCCAAGAACTAGCCCAGAAAACGATATAGATATGAACCTGGACCCTCAACTACTGAGCGCCTCGCAGCTGGCCAAAGCTCGGGCAAGTATCCATCCTGAAAGTGCTCTTCGTCTTTTCCCTCCTCCTTTATTCAGTCGCCAGACAATACCTCAAGGATACAAGTACGTAGCTTTTTGCTTCTTATGTATTCGAGATATTTACTTCTCTTTGATCCAGTTTCAAAGCCAACACTGCATCAATGGAAACGACAGTCGTTGACGAGGAAACAGGCCAGGAAAGGAAGCGTATGATCAACAGGATGCGATGGAAGGGTTATGGTCCTGCCTGCATAATGTTTTCTGACAATCACGTACTATTCTCTTGCTCAACCTACCGCTGGCCTAGCTAATGTTGGAATCTCAGGTGCCTGATCGGCCACCACAAGCTGTGGAACAGGGACGCAGTGAGGTAAACGAAAACATCTTGAAGAAAATAGAGGCAGTACGTTGTTTCACATTCCAGTCGACGCACGTTTATATTCTATCTTCAGCTCTTCCAAGAAAGGCCCGTATGGACAAGAATGTCCCTTTTCAATCAGTTTTCAGCTGGGGAAGCTAGAGACATCCTAAAGTGAGCGCAGCCCTCTTCAATGAAAAAGTTCCGACTAAAGAATTCGTAGCTCGAAGCTCCTTTTGCCTCTCTGCTGCTACGTTTTCCAGGACGGTCCTTGGCGCGACACTCTTGTAAGATTTTCCTATGATCCCCGAAAAGATCCCAGTTCCAGATTGTATGTCTTCAGAATGCTAACGCTGTTCTCGTTCTGACACGCTGTCATAGTTTTCAACGCTTGTACTTCCGCAACGCAAACCACCCTATATCGAGGCCTTCGGTCACTACACGACGCCATGATCGTGTCTCGTCAATCGATCATTTGCGAGGACTAGAAAAAGAAACGGAAAGAAGGTCAGTCCGATCAATCATTAACTAACATTTCACTAAAAAGGCAGCAGAAATTCGCATGTTTTCGATGGACAGACTTTGACAAAAGAAACAGCTGCCTTCCAGCTATGCGACATCACTGACCCCATGCTGAAAGAAATGATAGAAGATCCTGACGCGCTTCGTGAAGCTTGCGACGTAAGTGTCTCTGGAACTATTTTTACGTTTATGATATGAATTTCGTGACAGGAACGAGATGGGTGGTACACCTCGCACGCATTTGAGCAAATCAAGACAGTTCTGCGACACAAATTCTTTTCCCTTCTTGAGGGCTATCCACCAACCGACGATGAATGTCGCGCCTTACTTGTTTCCAGCGAAGGATCATTGAAGACATCAATTACTCAGAGAAGCACGAAACTCAGAGCAGGAAAACATAACATGGCGAAAGGAGCGCTCCGACCAGAAGATGCAGCGGTATGCCGAAGATCAATTCCTTATGCCCCCTCTTCTAACAATCTAACAATATCAAATTAGGCCATGCGTCTGAGAGCCACTTTGGATCGCAGCATGAAGTCATTTCAGAGCCAACGTTGACTCCCCACCACAGTGACTGTACTTGTGGAATAATTGACTGTACTTCTAGTTGACTGTACTTCACATATGCGACTTGTTGTATTGCATCGGATGTGTAGCTTGAAGGTTTACATTGCGTGGATGTCACGAATCGAATGGCATGGCGCATATATCCATTTTGTGTGCATAAGCAGAGAGCACGAAAAGTAATCGACGACGACAGAAGAATCCTACTGTGAAGTAGGGGAGATCATGAAGCTGCTGCTGCTTTAGCTTCCGCCCGGGCCTTGTTCTAAAATGGCGTGAGATAGAGGTCCAAAGTAATACAACAATCGACGTACAGAGCCAGCGAGAGCAAAACGAGCATTGCGACGGA
Organism: Gymnopilus junonius; assembly: GCA_015501075.1. Taxonomy (NCBI): domain Eukaryota; kingdom Fungi; phylum Basidiomycota; class Agaricomycetes; order Agaricales; family Galerinaceae; genus Gymnopilus; species Gymnopilus junonius. The sequence goes on along the minus strand of JADNYJ010000040.1, from coordinate 137,404 downwards.
ACTAGAACCCTTCGATCAGGATATAATTTCGCAAATTCATCTAGGCAATACAAACCTTGGCGTCGACCTGAAATAACAGCCCATCATCAATAAAGCGAGAAAGAGTTAAAGCACCAGCACACTTACACCCCTCAATGACCTTGTGCGGGTTGACTGAGGCCTCTTGATGCCATTACGGTGGGCCTTCTTGTTCTGGTTGTGATTTGTGTGGCTAGAAAGAGAGGAAACATAATGAGCTCAGAGACTGTCTTGCAAAATCGCGGGAGAAAAACAGTACTTTTTTGATTTGGCCATAGTGTCGTCGTCGTCTGCTGTAATGAGCTCGATTCGATATATCTCAATGGGGAGCGGCCGGTTGGCACAGCCACTGTGGCGCAATACTGTACAGTCACTTTCTCACGCTTCTTGACAATACGACCTTTTAATAGAAACTCAATAAATCTCAGAGAGAATATGCTTTGGGACGGCGATGTTAAAGAACGACATGCTTCAGAGATTATACCTTACTTCAGTTATACGTCTAACGGAAGCTGGATGCCCTTTGCTCAAGTTGAGTGGTCTAGGTTCAAGTGTCGGTCATTCTGAAATGCTTTATTCGCTACATCTCCCTGGTTCCCCCTTTTCTCTACGACGTCTTTATCAGTTTTCTTTCTCTTCAGATTTCTGACCCTCTGTTGATTATTCCTTGCGTGGTTGGTTAGTGGGTGAGGATAACAAGATTATGATTCGTCAGTATAATAAACTCTTCCTCCTGAACACCGCAAGTTGGCGGCTATTAATGACAAGAAGATAAAGGGTATAGCATATACAACAGTCAGAAGGTGCATTACTATAGAAAGTAACCTGCTTCATAAACGTGGGTCGCTATTGGTATCATTGAGCGTTAATGGAGGGCCGAAGGGGGAGACCGTTTTCTTCTGCAATAGACCAACGCACTTGTTAGTCATCAGGAAGTTCGCAATTTACTTGTCCGCTTTTGGCGGTTTTCCGGCTTGCGGCTGCCGCACGGCAAGTAAAAAAGCCAAGTTAGGGCAAAATCATTAGAAAGTTCCAGAATTTTCATTACAAATTTGTGATGCGAACTGGCCATCAAAGTCGCTTTTCCGAAAAAGGGACGCGGATTGTCTAACTTTTTACTTTGACGCTTTTTTACGCTTATTTCCGCTTGTACAAGCGTAAACAAGTAAATTGTGAAACTCCTGATAGTGTTGCGGGAAATAGGCTGGCGAAATTTGCACCTGCAAATTAGCCCCGCAAATTAGCAGCTAATTTGCCAGTCTGGCCGGCATCCCAAATATCGGGGGGCAAATTAGCTCAGAGGATAGGCAGAAATATATCTGGCATGTATACTGCGAGAAACTGGCCTAATGAGGTAGAGAGTGCTCAGAGGGTCTGAGAGCAGGCCCTCTAATTTTTGTCTGTGAGGTCTCGAAATATATTCATGATTTATTTACAATTTCTCAATTTCAATTTGCCGATTAAGGCTATTGATGGAATCATAGCCTCTGATCTTCACCGTAAATCCATGGAAATGAGCTCAGAAAAGTCCACCAGTAAGTCGGGAAATGTGGCGGCAAGTGTTTTGGTGCAAGCAGCTGATGAATGGGCAATGTTGTAATAGAGAACAATGGACGACGTGGTCATGTTGTAGTAAAAGAGCCTAATTCACCCTAATTCACCGCAAAATTGCTAATTTTCGCTATTTCATTGGGTTTAAGTTGATGGTTACACAAGACCAATAGAGGTGGCTCATGGCAACTCGGTCGGTAAGTTTTCTCTCCTTGTGTGCATTTGGCATTAAGCCTCAAGTCACACAGTTTTCGGGGTGGAGCATTCACCCTCATAGGGCTAGAATCTCCAGCGCATGCACTGTCTCACCTAGCACCATGCTAGATCAGCAGGCAAAGTCTTGAGCGACCTCAGCTCTTGACTTTGCCTCGCTAGGTGAGTAGCCTGCTTGCTCAACGTCCCTTGATCTTGACATTGCCTCATCAGCATCTACTGCACTCCCAAACATGCATTTCAGTTATCACTCACTGAATCCTCATCTTGATCATCAAAACATCTCCTCAATGTCTAATGGACCAGGCAACTCCTTGGAACAAACCCAACGAGGACAGTCACCTTGCATGGGAGGTGCACCAACCCACACCACCACTCCAAGCTCTGCTACCATGCCCTCGTCCTCTCCCACTACACCAAACACACCTATCTCCCAGAGTAATGCAATGGGCAGCATCAAGCCATCGTGTCAGGCAACCAAAGGGGAAAGGACACTCGGGTTTCAATCGGACGTGGTTCAGAGACTCAACAAAGTCGTCACCAACTACAAATCTGGTCTCATCGACAAACCACATGCCATTGCCTTCATCATTGCAGCCTTACCACCTATCACACCTGGAGAGCCCTCTGCTGCAGAGACAGCATTGGGGTCTTATCTCAACATCCTCGAGTCCCACTCAACCATGTTGGAATGAGTGGCTGACAGAGGACATATGGAGGGACAGGGAGACCAAGCTGCAGGACAAGAAGCAGGAACTGCTGAGGCAGATCGACATCCTGACTCAGGCTCAAAATGACAAGCAGTCAATGAACTTGACAATGATGATGCTGAATCAGAGCCCAGAATGACACAGGACCTCGAACCAACAAAAAGCAACATCTTCGAGAAGATGAGCTCCCATGGTATTCCAATGAACTCATCGCTCAGGCCATTCTCTGACCAGAGCTTCAACAAACTCAAAAAATCTTGCAAGTCTTCTCAAAGGACTTCGCAGCCGCCAAATGCTTCCTCACAACCAGTCTTACTGTCCCCGACTTCCCAGACTCTGAGTGGGACAACATCTTATGAGGCTGGCCAGTCAACCTCAATGCCATCTTTTCAGCCATCAATGCCACTGCTCCATCATATGAGGTCTCCGAATCTCTTGGACCATATGAGGTCAAGTTCGCCAGCTCCTCATCAGCCTCAAAAAAGGTCCAGAACCTCAGAGACTGGGTCATGGCTTAGGGACAGGTTGTCCGAGCTACTGTATTCACCTTCCCCCATTGTGAGCACAAGCTCTGTGAGTATGGCAACTTCATCACCTGGCACTTCGGTGCCATCCACTATTCTGAAGCCCAATGAGTCATCACTTTTGATGAGGCTATCTGAACCTTCATCAGATCTCGCAATGACCTCCTCCTTACTGACTACACCAGCTTTGAACACCTCAAAATCACTTGTCTCTCATTGTATGGATCACATGCACCTTACCAAAACCCAAAGCCATCGAATGCGAAGAGGTCGAGTGCGCCACATGAGAAGAGCCATGAAATCTGCTGAAAATATAACTCAGCTGGAGGATGTGGATATAGTGGAGGACGTTGCAAGTACCAACATAAGTGTAATAGGTGCCACAAGGGAGGACACACCGAGCCCGACTGCAACACCACCTGAGTCATTGGTTGGTGCTCGTCCGCGGTTCCATCATTCTCTCTTTGATTTTTCCTCTGACACTCCTTTATCACCAGTCCTTCGCTATACATATACTGCTCATCCTCTTCCCTCTCCTCCTGATGCTGTCTCCTCTGATCCTTTGACTCAATCAACTATTCATAACAACCCAGACTTATTCAAAATAGTTACACCAATCAATGTTGACACCTTTCAAACTTATTTAGCTTCACATCCAAATCGTCAGTTTGTTGATTCTATCTGTGATGGTCTTAGGCATGGTTTTTGGCCAGGAGCTTCTGCTCCAGGGCCAGACTATCCTGTCATTGTAGATGAATCCAACCATTGTCCACCACAATCTTCTTCCAATGAGCTCTTCATTTTACAGCAACGTGATACTGAGATTGCATTAGGTAGGTTTTCCCATTCATTTGGGCCACAGCTTCTTCCTCGCATGGTTAGCATGCCTATCCATGTAGTACCAAAACCAGCTGGAGGCCTATGAATAGTTACAAACCACTCTGCTGGACCTCATGCCCTGAACTCACTCATCCCTCAAAGTGTGATTTGTGGACCACTGCTTGATACTCTTAAAGACCTTGGTAATACCTTGTTGCGCTTCCGTGAAGAGCATAGAGATATTCCTTTGGTTTTATTTAAGTCAGATGTGAAAGGTGCCTACCACCTCATGCCAGTTTGCTTTGAGTGGCAACTCAAGCAAATCAATACTACCAATGGTCTTCATCATGTTGATCACTGCACTTGTTTTGGGAATAGTGGTTCAGCTATAACTTGGATTGATTTTATTGCCTTGGTAATATGGATTGCTGTTTTTATTAAGCTCATTGATGACCTCTTTGACTATTCTGATGATGCATTTAGCTTTGAGATTGAAGGCCACATGTTATGGTATGAGCCTTACTCAAAGTTCTTCCCAGCAAAGCAAACACGCCTTCTCTCCCTCTGGGATGAACTAGGCATTCCTCATGAAGAAAAGAAGCAAATTTTTGGTAGTGTCATCACTATCATTGGCTTTGAGGTTGATGTAAATAAGATGACCTTCACTATGTCTTCTTCCTCCAAGGCTGATCTTCTGCAAGCTATTGATACTTTTCTTCATGGCATCAAATTCTCACTTCATCAGTACCAGAGTCTTACTGGTCACATCAATTGGGCTTTCAATGTCTTTCCTCTCCTGTGTCCTGGTCTATGTAATATCTATTTCAAAATTGGTGGGGAGACCAATCCTAACTCTTTCCATTATATGAATAATGCAATGAAAGCTGACCTTTGCTGGCTCGCTCACCACGTTTCTAACTCATCTGGTGTATATGTCCTTAACTCCCATGCTTGGGATATCAAAAAGCCTGACATTGCTGTTTTCTGTGATGCCTGCCTCTCTGGCATGGGCTTTTGGTTTCCTAACCTTAAGCTTGGCTTTTATTACCCAATCACTTTCCCTCTTGCTGAAGAAAAAATCTATCTTCTTGAGGGAATTTGTGTTGCTTCTGCTATTTATTCCCTTAAAGATCACCTTCCTCTCTCTACCACTATCATATATTCAGACAGCATGAATATGGTCAACATTTTCAATACCCTTAAAGCTGTGCCTTCTTTTAATCCTATCCTGACTTGTTCTGTCAATGAGATTATTAAATACTCATATGACATTCGAGTTCTTCATGTATGTGGTGTTGACAATACTGTTGCTGATGCTCTTTCTCATGGGCACTTTAATGTTGCCCTTGCCCTTGTCCCGGGCCTTAAAATTTCAGACTTTACACCCCCTCAGGATGCACTGGGGTCATTAAAAAATGATTTCCCTGTCTGCTGGGTCCCAGCAGCCCCATCGCGAGCCGTGGACCCTGGAGCTTCTGCTCCACTGGTGATCCATTGCTCTTGGTCTCGCCATTGATGAATCCACCAACTCTAATTACACCAGTGCATTAAACTCCTACATCACTTTCTGTCATAACCATGCCTTCCCTCTTGAGCCAACCCCTGATACTCTGAGCTTCTATGTTGTCTACATGTCCTTCCATATCAAACCTGACTCCATTGGCACTTATCTTTCAGGCATCTGTAATCAACTCGAGGCATATTTTCCTGATGTGTGCTGAGCACGCAAATCTCCTTTGGTGGCTAAGACACTTCAAGGCTGTAAGTGCTTGAGGGGGTCTCCCACCTTATGAAAGATGCCTCTTGCATTACCTCACCTTTCTGAAATCTGTTTATCCCTTGAGTCCTCCTCCTCTCATGATGACCTTCTTTTCTGTGCTATACTCTGTTCCGGGTTTTATGGACTCCATAGGCTTGGGGAACTTTGTTATCCAGACAAACGTCGCCTTCAAAATCCCAACAAATTAATCCACTGGAGTTCTGTCTCTTTTCCAGATGACTCAACTTATGCCTACCATCTCCCTACCCACAAGGCTGATTGCCTTTTTGAAGGCAGTCATGTCCATATTCACTGCCTCCTGCCCAATGGGCCCCTACCTCACCCTATTTTTCTTCATTATCTCACCTCCTGTGACCATCTCTTTCCATTTAATCCAGAGCTTTGGCTCCTTGCTGTTGGTTCAATCCCAACCCGCCGATGGTTCATCAATCGCCTCCGGCAATACTGTGACTCCAGTATTGCTGGTCAATCTCTTCGTGCAGGGGCTGCTACTGCTTTGGCCGAGGCTGGTGTCAACCCTGACATTATTAAAGCCATTGGCCGATGGTCATCAGATGCATGGCAAATTTACATCCGAAAGAATCCTGTGCTTATACAGGCCATTCTCTTTGCCAGGATTCATTTTCTCACTTCCTCATCGCTCTGCTCAACTTTTTCTCAAAAAAAAAAAAAAAAAAAAAAAAAACCAAAATTCCATTACTCTGATCAACCATCCAGTAGCAGGTAGCATCCCAGCTCGAAAATTCAGTCCAAAAGGGCTCCGAAACCGGCGTTTCAGAGCCCACTATTGTCCTAACCATCTTGAAATCAGCTTGACGAGCATTGATTGGTTGGGTTTAAGTTGATGGTTACACAAGACCAATAGAGGCGGCTCGCAGCAACTCAGTCGGTAAGTTTTCTCTCCTTGTGTGCATTCGGCATTAAGCCTCGAGTCACACAGTTTTCGGGGTGGAGCATTCGCCCTCGTAGGGCTAGAATCTCCAGCGCGTGCACTGTCTCACCTAGCACCATGCTAGATCAGCAGGCAAAGTCTTGAGCGACCTCAGCTCTTGACTTTGCCTCGCTAGGTGAGTAGCCTGCTTGCTCAACGTCCCTCGATCTTGATGTTGCCTCGTCAGCATCTACTGCGCTCCCGAACGCGCATTTCACCCACCCCCGCGAACCCTCAGTGACATCACCACCATACTTATTTTAATTCTTACTACTTTGTACTTTTGTTTTCTCCCTGTACATTAGCATCCCAGCTCGAAAATTCAGTCCAAAAGGGCTCCGAAACGCCGGTTTCAGAGCCCACTATTGTGCCCCCGGGCCCTCCGCAAATTAGCCCTAATTTGCAAGTGCGAATTTGGGCCTCCGCCGAGCTCCGTCAAATTTGCCCAGCGAAGTAGGTCCGCTGGCTATTTCCCGCAACACTAACTTAGTCTCCTGATGCTATTCGACTCAGCTAAATCACCTGCACGTATTGTGAGGGAGTTACGAACAAGGATGTAGTGCATTCTGGTCACCAGAGTTTCATTTACCAAGTTCTACGCAGGACAAGGAATGCGTATATTTCTTAACAACACTACGTATACGGTAGTAAAAAATACAACCGACGGTACAACGACAACATTTCTTATCGAATAAAGAGCACTGTGCAAGCAAACGGACGACCTCAAGCCGAGACAGAAAGGGAAGGGGGAGGAACTGGAATATCCCCGCTCAGCGGGACACGAGCACCACCTGTCTTCATCTTGGGCAACTGCTGTCTTGCATTCACTGTCGCACCATCATACACCACGGTCTTCGTCGCCTGCAAAGGTCCAGTGATAGGTCCTAAAAGCGGGTTGAAGACCTCCCGAGCCTTAGTCACAGCCTGGTGATCGACAAATGCCTTTTCGCCATCCCTCAGGGTAGGAGGGGCAGTACCGTCCAAGAGACCAACTTGCTTGTCGTTCCAGATCGGGTTTACATGGGAGTCTTCCGGTCCGTCAGTCATGCCAACGCCTGCGCGTCCGCCGGCGAGTTTCCAGTCCTTTAATCTGTTGATGTTGAGCTCCGTGAAGATCTGGTCGACCGCGAGAATGAGTTTGTCCATTTGTTCCAGAGTATGCCGGGGGGTAACCGTGATCCTGAGGCGCTCCTCACCGCGGGGTACAGTGGGGTAGTTGATGGATTGTACGTAGATGTCGTGTTCAGCGAGGAGTTTGTCAGAAGCGGCCTTTGCGAGTGCGGCATCTCCAACAAGAACCGGGACGATGTGCGACGGACCAGGGCTAGTAGAAATCATATGAGCGCTTGTTTTCAATGTGAGCAATTAAGAATAAACATACACAACAGGGATGTCGAGTTCAGCAAAGCGGCGCTTAACCTCACGGACGTTGACCTGCTTCAATTGACGATCACCGACATAGTTCTTTTGGTAGACAACGCTAGCACGTGCGCCAGCAATTGTCGCGGGAGGGAGAGAGGTAGTAAAAATGAATCCAGGAGCGTAAGAACGAATCATGTCAACAAAGTCATCCGACCCTGCAATGTAACCGCCAACAGCGCCATAAGCCTTGCCCAGAGTACCTAATTGAGTTGCTCCGGTTAGCAGGGGTCCATAAATAGAAAACTAACCAAGTTAAGCGTACCTGTAATGATATCTACGCGGTCCATGACAGAGCCTTTAATGGGGTGTGGGCTGTCACCAGCAGCAGCATGCGCATCGTAGTCCAAATGTTCAGCTACGCCAGCACCACGGGGTCCATATAAACCAACGGCATGGACCTACGAACGATGTCAATAAATGAATAGAACAATGACGATAAAAGCACGATAATGCACCTCATCCAAGAAAGTGAGAGCACCGTATCGTTCTGCCAGATCGCAAATTTCCTTGATAGGTCCAACGCTGCCGGACATGGAATAGACCGACTCAAATGCAATGATCTTGGGGGTCTCCTTGGGGTATTGCTGGAGTTTGGCCTCGAGGTCCGCAAGGTCGTTATGCTTGAAGATGGCCTTTCTAGCGCCAGAGTGACGGATACCTTGGATCATGGAGGCGTGATTCATGGAGTCGGAGAAGAAGACGCAGCCTGGAAGTTTAGAGCCGAGAGTGGAGAGGGTAGCATCGTTTGCAACATAGCACGAAGAGAAGACCAGAGCAGCGTCCTTGCGATGGAGATTCGCGAGTTCCTGCTCAAGCGCCAAATGCATGGCACCGTTGCCAGCAATGTTACGGGTACCGCCAGCACCATGGCCGTACTTGTCAAGAGTCCGACTGCGGGGGAAAAAAAAAAGGCAAGTCAGCACTGATTACTAAATTTTAGATTTATGGGAAAAAGAAGACGCACTGCATGGTCTCGAGGACAACAGGATTATTACCCATACCGAGGTAATCGTTGGCGCACCAGACTTCGACTTCATCGGTGACCCTAGCGGTGTGCGCAATAGGGAATTTGGCGGCGAGACGATTAATGTTATTGAAATAGCGGTAGGAGCTATCCTGGTGCTTCTTGTCGAGTTCGTTCACATAGAAGCTCTCGTAATTAAAGCCGCTGTGGTGCTTCGAGGCCTTGTGGGCAGGGGCCGCATGAACAGGGGCCGCCTTGCTCTCTGAAGGGGCGGCAGCCTTGTGGAAAGGACAGCCGGCTGCAGCGGCTTCGGACGCAACAGTCTGAGGAAGAGGCGCAGAGGCTTTCTTTGTGGCGGCCGAAGCGAGATCCTCGGCCATGCGAGCTGCAGCCCTGGCAGCGGACGCATGAGGACACATCTCGACGGTCGCACCCGGTGGCGGGAAGACGCCCTTCTCCTTGTGGATCTTGTCTACGTCGGCATTGGCTGCGACGCTAGCATAGCCGGCGACGATTTCCTTGGAGCGAACATTGAGAGCAGGGCCCATGACGGGGCATTTGGTAGCGCGCTCTGTGAGGACGGAAAAGAGGGGAACCTGGGGGAAGAAGAGGTGGAGAGGGTGCGGAGGGTGGAGGTCTTGGTGCTGCCCAAGAAGGGGCAGGAGTTCTTGAAACGAGCCAGGGAGCCTAGCTTGTCCATAGCTGAGGGGAGAAGAGGAATGGATTCGAATCGAGGGAGACCCTGCTTTTGTGTCTTTTCGCCCGGAGCCAATCACACGCCGGGAATTGTCAATCACCTGATCCGGTTGTTTCTACCTAAGCTATTTGAGATAGACAGCCCTCCAAAACATCCACAGCCAGATCGACCTCCTCCCTGCCCACATTCAGACTAGGCACCAGTCTCACAGCGTCCTTCCCAGCAGTCAGCACAAACACCCCCCGCTCCCGCGCAAGCTCAACTATCCTCCCAGGCATCCTAGCATCCCGGAACCCGAGTCCACGGATGAATCCCCTTCCACGTACACGCTCCTCTAATAGCCCCGGGTACCACTTCGGTAGTCTGCCCAGCCGCTCACCCAAGTACTCGCTCGTCTCCGCCATCTTTCTGATAAATTCCTCAGATGAGAGGCGTGTCAGGACGTGATATCCGATCGCACAGGCCAGAGGTGACCCTCCAAATGTCGTACCATGTGTACCTGTTTTCAAAATCGGTTCCGCTGACAAGGGCGACATAATGCAAGTTGACATACCGGCCGTCATAGTCTCTGCTACCTCGTCCCGAAGGAGCACTGCACCAATTGGATACCCATTAGCAAGAGGCTTTGCCATTGTCACGATATCTGGATGACAGTCTGCAGGTAGCACCGAGTGGGCCCATAGTGTTCCTGTTCTGTAGAGACCACACTGCATACCAATTTTAGCGCTGCCATACTTTCCAGAAAGAGATGAAATGCCTACCTGGATCTCATCGAAAATCAATACAGCGCCAACTTCATCGCAGCGCCTCCTCAACGCCCTAAGCCATTCCTCGTATACATCATTAATACCACCTTCGCCCTGAATCGGCTCAACAATGACCGCACATGTGTCTTCATTGACCAAACCCTCCAGAGCAGCAATATCGTTGACTTTCCCTACATGTACCCCAGGAATAAGCGGTTCGAACGGCTTTTGGTATTTTGGATTGCTCGTGACACTCAGTGCTCCAAGACTACGCCCATGGAACGAATTTTCAAAGCACACGATCTGCGTCTTGCTGCATGCAGGGTCGTCCCAGCTCTTGCCCGTCTTCTGCGCCCACCGGTCCTTACCCACCTTTCGCGCGACCTTTAACGCGCCTTCGTTTGCTTCCGTACCAGAATTTGCAAAGAATGCCTTCGCACCCCTATGTCCCGATGGCTTGGAATTTCCTCCAGTCGGGTATCCCAGCCCACCTTCACTCTGTGTGAGTGTTACCAAAAGCTCGGCGAGCTTTCCCGCCCATTCGTTATGGTAGACATTGCTCGTATGCAAGAGTTTACAGGCTTGCTCGTTCAAGACCTGGTGACATTGTAATTAGTCAAAGATGCTTTTCGTTTTAGCCGAAAGAGCAGAAAAGAGGCACGGCAATCATGTAGATCGCTCATGGACCGAAGAAGGGTAATACAGGTACGCGCTCCGGCTCCACGAAAAAAAAGTTCACATCTATGAGAAGTGCCTCTTTAAAGAACACGTAGAGCTGAAGCCTTGAATCATCAGGGAGAAATAGACTAGGCGATAAAGATAGTGTGGTGAAGAAAGACACGTAAAGGGAATTATGATACATCTCTCATGGGACATTATCTGATATGCCTTCGACGCCATTGGAGAGCCAATCCCAACCCGCACATTTGAGAGCCTCGTGTGTAACGAGAAGGGGGAAAAAGAGAGATTTCTCAAGAACGGCAACACACACCTTCAAAACACCTTCATCCGCGTGTCCAAGGGCATTAACCGCAATACCGGCACTGAAATCCAGATATTTCTTCCCCTCGACATCCCACACATAGGATCCCTTGCCGTGAGTCAAGACAAAATCTGGCCGGGCGTACACGGGAAGGAGGTATTCCTTCCCTCGCTCCAAGGTGCTTGTCGTCGCGGGGGACTGAGTTGTGGATTTGTGCGTTGGCTCGAGGTATGTTTTGGAGGGCTAGAGACGGGAAGTCCAGAGTCAAGAAGTGCATGCCTGGGAGGTGGAGGTGTATGACATACTGAGGTGGCCAGGCCTCGTGTCAACCCCCGTCCACGGAGGAAATATCCAGAGGATGTGGCGGATTGAGCAGGCCTATGTTCAAGGACACGTAAAGATGACGTCTGCACGCGTTTCATTTTGTCCAAGTTGTACTGTTCCAGTCGAAATTTTCAGGAGAGGAGCAAAGAACAAGACTAGTCAATGTTGAATGGGTGCATAGGAATGGTTCAGGCTCACCTAGAACTGTATTATTGTCCAATCTATAGTCTAGCAGCCGCTGTTGTGCGCAAATTTTTACTTTTGAGAAACTGTTTATGGGCCCTTTTCAAGTAGGCGGAAGGTTCCTGAATGAGTCACTAACCCTAAGCTCGACAGAGAGTAAATATATGAATGACATGAGTCACTTACAGAGCCCAAAGCAGTGGAGAGATGAAGTAGGATGTGGAAGAGTGCCTTGGCCAAGTATGGTGAACGGAAAAGGCAAGAGATTGCTCGGCTCACGCTAAGCGCCTACCCAACTTGACTTGATCGGGATTGCAGTGCAAGACGGATGAACAGCAGCAAAGAGTACAAGCAATTTATATAGCATGCCATGTACAGGTACTTGTATGAATACTTTTACGCGATTTGCTGTAACTGTTTTCCAACTATGCACGAGGTCGAGAAATGAAAATAAAGGATCGATAACGTCCAACTGACTTGTGGAATTCATCTCCGCTCCGCAAGTCGCGAAAAGCTCGCAAGCAACAGACAAATTTACTTATACTTTGCAAGTTGGACGTTGGGGACTGCCAGATATCCTTCCGGAGATTCACCGCGCATGCCATTTCTGAACGGAAGTCAAAGACTGAGCGGTATACGTACAACATGTCCGAAAAATAGAGTCAATATTTTTGAGCCGAGGACCTAATCCCGACTATGGCTCCTGCTGCGGCTCCTAGACCCGCCACTCCGAGTGCTGACACTCATTGAAGACCCTGTCGAGGCCGAACGCGACCTTCCTCTCTTCACAGGCTCTGCCTCCCTTTCTCTTTGGACGGGAGCAGACGTATCCCTCGGAGTAGGCAATGGGAGAGGTAGACGTTCATGTCTTGAAGGCGGAGGAGGTGTTCCGGAACGATACGTACGTGCTTGCTTGCTTCCAGGGGGTGAACGCGACCTTGATCGAGAACGGGAAGGTGAGACAGAGCGAGAGTGGGCGTGCCGTACAGGCTGAGGAGACCTTGTTCGAGAACGGCCTCTCGTTTCTCGTTCTCGTCGAGGAGGCGAATGTGAACGTGAGCGAGGTGACCTTGACCATGACGTCGAACGGGACCTAGATCGCGATCGGGAAGGAGAGCGAGAATCAACACGTCTCTTGTTTCTGGGAGGAGGTGAGGGTGAACGAGAAAGTGATTCGCGTTCTCTCTTTGATCTGGGCACAGGAGGTGGCGGCATATCCCTCTCACGACCTCTACGACGGTCATCGCTACGGGGAGGGGGTGCATCACGACGTGGAGGGCTGCGTCGATAGCCCTGATCCCTTGGCCTGTCTCTATCCCTCCTCGGTCCAGTGGGTGGAGGTGGAGGAGGCATGTCCCTTGCATCCTTCCTTCCCGTATCACCAGCAGCCCTTGCCTCTCTCCTCTCCTCTTCCTCCTTCTGACGTTGCCTATCCCTCTCCTTCCTCTCCTGCTCCCATTTCGCCTTCTGCTCTGCCATCTTTGCCCTGTTCTCAGCCTTGGCTCTCTCCCTCTCTTCTCGTTCAGCAATGCGCCTTATCCTGTTTTCTTCTTGTTTTTCTCGGTCGAAAGCATCGCCTTCTTTGTAGTCTAGACGGGTGCCTAGTGCACGGGCCATTTTTGAGAGTTCAGTTTTCTTTGCGGCAGCCATGGCATGGGTGTCGGAAGGTTTGATGCCGCGCGTCTGGGGAGCGATGGCATTGAGATTCGCGAGGAGTTTTTCACGTAGCTGGTCAACTTGTTTTTGGATTTCGTCCTCGTCGAAGCTAGAATAGGATGTTGGTGATGAGTCGGTCGAGAGAAAGAGAGAAACGAACCCTTTCTCCTCCAGGGCATCTTGAAGCTCGAGACATTTGATCTCGACCTTTCTCTTGCGCTCGTGTTCGAGAATAGCCTGATCGGGCTCTCTGTGTTTTGGAGGGGCGATGTCCCATGCGGACTTGTCGTTGTTCCTGTCGTGGACACGGAGGGTAGAGAGATTGCGGACGACATAGCCGCTGGTACCACTTTGGACGGATGTGAGTGGAAGGGGCTAGAATGAAAGAGAAGGAAAACATGCCTGCCACGGGGGGTTGTGAGACCGATACCGTTGTACATGATGGTTGAGGGAGAAGGAACGTGGGAAAGATGGACGAGATTGCCGTGGGGATTCATAAGACGGCATGATAACATTAATAATAAACGCGAGAGTAGGGCATAAGTAAACGGCCACTGCTCGACTCTCTCGTATCCTCATGGACGCCAGTCCACTCCCGCCAGCCCGCGAGATCCCCATTGCATTCACCGCAAGTCTCCGTAGCTGGTCAGTCTCTCTACCCACACCAGTCCTAACCTTATATCTGTCCCCAGGTGGCATGTAGGTGAAAAAGAGAGCGCCATAGCCGAGGAGCGCCTTCTCCGCAGACTCCCCTTCTTCCGCTCTACCGATCCATCAGCCCCTGTTGTAGCCGCCTCCTCAAAGGTCCAACTCTCCCCACCCAACCGCTACCTCAACACCTTCTCCATCAAGTCCACCTCCCCCCCGTCCCATGCCCCTCCTCCTGCTGTTCTGCTCCATGGCTACGGCGCAGGCCTCGGCTTCTTTTTCAACAACTTTCCTCCTCTCGCCGACTGGGCTGCCCGTCGCGGCTCTTCCGTCTTTGCTCTCGACTGGCTCGGCATGGGTCGCTCTGCTCGTGTCCCCTTTACTATCAAAGCCAAGCGCGACGATGTCCACGCCCGTGTCGCCGAGGCTGAATCCTTCTTCATCGACTCCCTCGAGGACTGGCGCTCCAAGATGGGTCTCCATCAGATGACACTGATCGGTCATTCCTTGGGCGCTTATTTCAGCGTGGCTTACGCGTTGAAGTATCCTGATAGAGTTCACAGGCTTATCCTACTCTCCCCTGCGGGTGTCCCTCAGGGACCTAATTACGAAGAACCTTCTAGAGAAGTCACCGATACACAACCAGCAACCCCCAGTCCCCCCAAGAGAGAACGGTCCTCAATTCATGTAGCTACCAAGGGCCGCATACAAACCATGCGCGAGGAGCAGAAAGAGAACAGGAAGCGGGAGAGCAGGTCTCGTCGCCTCTTTACTTACCTTTGGGAAGAAGGCTGGAGTCCTTTCCAGGTCGTCCGCTCCACCCTTTTCTGGGGCCCTATGCTCATCGGCAAGGTATGCATTTCCAACTACTTTGGTTGACTTGTACCTCAATACCTTCTTCTTAGTACTCATCTCGTCGCTTTTCCAACCTCACCCCTGAAGAGACTCGCGACATGCATGACTACATCATGAACATCACCCTCGCCAAGGGATCAGGCGAGTACTGCATCTCGCATATCCTCGCACCCGGTGCACACGCCCGCCTTCCCCTCGTCGACCGTATACATGCCTTACCCAAGGACATGCCCGTCACTTTTGTATATGGCGACCACGACTGGATGGACCCTGTTGGCGGCATGGAGAGCGTCAAGCGTCTAAAGGCCGTCGGTAACAACAATGGTAGAATGTATATCATCGAACGTGCCGGTCATCACGGTCAGTATATTTTCTCAGCGCATTCAGAAGGGTCCCTAGCTGATTTTGTTTATGCAGTGTACCTAGACAACAAAGAGGCCGTGAACGACTTGCTCATTAGTGAGCTTGAGGAGCGGTAGTAGATTGCTTTTCATCTATACCCATACTTTCCCTTTCGGCTAATCTTGTAGACGGCGATGATCTGTGGAATTGATTATCTAGAGGTGTATCACTATGACGGCTGTAATACCCATTTAATACTTAAATATATGATAAAATATTCATACTTACCGTGTTCTGGGCGCGAGTATGGATATATATTGCACAGGGTCTGTCTGAATTCTGTCCCCAAGTACAAGGTTATACATCCATTAAAATCATTATTTTATCGTAATCAAGGCATGAACGTCGTCACAGAATGTATACATGAAATACAAAGGGGTATGATGCACCAGTGAAACAATACGTCGAAAAAAAAGCAACACTAAATGTGTAGTCCAATCCATAAAGCAAGTCTAGTAAAAGCGTACTAATACATCGGTGCCTTGGGCAAGCCAGACCGGGCGCTTTGGGATGGCGTCGGCATTTCAAAAACGATAGGTCTATCAGGATATCTTTATGACACGATAAAGTGGGATTGTCAAATCTTTCGTTCGAGAATCGATAGTATGTATAACTTACTTTGCTTTGACGCGTAGAGCTAGATCCTCTTCATAAATCTGGTCTGGCCCCAGCTGGTTCCCCAGCGTTAACCACCTTTAGAAACATTAGTCTCATGAAATACTGGAAAATAAACTTTTTACTGACCCAGGACGAACATTATGCTTTCTCCCAAAAATCTCCACCTTCCTACCTCCAGGACAAAGCCGCTCAATGAGCCCATACGCTTCCTCTGGTTTTCTGCTCGTCTCTCGTACTTCCGACACGATCACGTCGGTGTCGAGAGCGCGATTGGCCCAAGAGGGAAACTTGAGATTACCATTCGCATCAAGCACTGTTTTGACACCGACGAGCATGTGCTCTTTCGTGTGGTTCAGCCAGTGACCAGTACGTCCTGTGCGGATGACGCGTTGCAGCTAACGAGTAAATGATCAGATTGTTGGAGGTGATGGCAGAAAGGGTAGGGATAATACCTGGTTGGTCTTCACCCAGACTACTTCATCTATCCGCGTGTAACCCCAAACACGCATGCATTCCCGGCCAACCTCCATCGCACGCCCAGTGACCCACAAAAAGAGGAATCCTTCATCTTGGAGGGTGGGAATAGGCATCTTGCGCATCTCGTCGTCGGTCAATGTCCCATAAGGAAGCTAATGGTATTGAGAGAAAGAGTAAGTGCTCAAGGCAAAGGAAAGCATATACTGTCTATACGAACACTCATGTGGATATCCCAGGGAGGATCAGCCATAATAACGTGAAATTTGCCCAGCGTGGAATAGTCAAAAGTGCGTAGGTCGCAGTTGATCCACTGCGGAGGAAGCTGCATTGCGGATATCTAAGTAAATAAGACAGTGAAATAGGACAAGGGAGCAAACATACTGGCTTCTTAACTTTGCCGGTCGGTCCCAGCCCGATGCCTAGCCTATGTATCTTCTTCTTCGGCCTTCTCTCCCTTTTCCATCCGCCGTCACCGCCGTCCCAGTCAATTTCATAATGCAAATACCGGCATGGTGCCTTCTCTTTCCCCCTACCTCCAGCACCCAATCCAGAAGGCAGCGAAACTGGGCCACGTAAATTGGGTGGCAACATGCCATGACTATGTGTCGACCCGGGGAATGGAGGAATAGAAGGTGATTGGGAGTATGTGGGCTCAGAGTAGCAGGTGTTGAGATACGAGCAGTGTCCCAGGGTGACGTCTGTATGTGGGCGAATGAGAGGTCGGAAGTGGACACGGTCGCAGATGCTCCCTGGCGGCGTGCTTCCCGATGCACCATTGTGAAACTGATCCACGCATGCTGCTCTACGTGCTTTGGCACAGTCATCTTTTGTAATGTGGCTGCAGATGGGGTCAAAATTCTCTTCCCTAGAGCGAAACTGACGGATAGAGGAATACACAAGTTAGCTAATGAACTCATAGGGTGGTAAGATCATTACCTGCTCTGCAAGTAGCCTGCCCTTAGCAGTGCTCTTTTGCAGGATATTGTATACCTCTCTCATTTCTGCACTCAGATTAGCAAGTGGGGAACCAGATGCACTGACCGCGTCCTCTTCCTCCAGCAGTGTCTCGTCGTCTCCAGCAGCCGAGTCCGCATCTTCGTCGATCACTCTCTTCCTTTTCCTCGAAACAAGACCAGAAAATTTCCCACTACCAGATTGAACCGTGGATTGAGATCCAACATCAAGCCGTAGTTGAGTACCAGGTGTGAGTGATTGAAGGCCTAGCTCCCATATCGTCATCTGTCCAGACGCTTCGTCTCGAGAGAATGAGATAATGCCGTCTGCCCATGTATTGGCTAAATCTTCTATGATGCGTTCAAAGCGCGACAGATCTGTGAGGCGGAATTTGGGAGTTGGAGAATTGGGAAGAAGCTCCGGAGGCATTCTGGTGGTTATGACGCCCGTAAGAAGCTCCATGGAGGTCGTTGGTGTATTGACCTTCCGTAAAGTGACAAGAGCCTTGAAGGCGGCGATAGCAACCACCTTGAGTTCGTCATCCAGCATGTTGCAGGGACTTGCCTTGTGGTGGTTTGGGACGGAGTTGGAAGATGAGTGATCAAAGCAGCGCGTCTAAATTTGGATCCGTTGCATTAGAGATGATGCAAACCTCAGCCTCAACGACAAGCAGAAGGCTCATTCAGGGCTCATTAACCTTATAATAGTCGATATGGATTAAATCAGACAATCTTAACAATTATGTCATATATTCGAGTCATTGGAACGAAGAGCCTCTAATAGGCTTTGAGCTCTTGCCCGTCTAATATCAGCTATAGAAGTCTTGGGTACGGGGGGTTGGGGTATCACTGCATCTGCGTCATGAATTGGTTCACTCGAAGAGGATATATCAATGAGAGGACCGGGGGTTGGTTTCAAAATAGAGCGCGGCACGTGAATCGTAGTGGCTGCAGCTGCTGGTGAAGATCCTGTTTTCTCATCCTTCCCAGCGTTTGCCTCTACTTTCAGATACGATTCGCAAGTCTGCGTTAGTCGCTGAAGGGAATAAATGGGAAGTGTAATAATGCAAAGAATAGCTGAACGTACCTCACGAGGGCCACCTTGCACTGGAGAAAGATATTTTACAACAAGTGGGAAATAGGTGTCCGAAATCTACGCAAAATATTCAGTATCCTCAGATCTTCGAGACCACTCGTACCACTGTACTCACAGCTTCAGGACTCCAGATGTTACGAACGAGCCAATTTTGTCTCGCTTTATTGAATTTCCATTTTTCTGGTTTATTCATTTGCATGAAGGCATATTCTAAAGCTGGCCGCAGGAAAGGCCATCAGCTAGAATACACAATGCTGCGACTTTAGTCAATCGTACCTCGACGAGCCTGATCGTTAAGCTCTTTATCATCTCTGGGATCTGCGAATTCCGTTCTGTTTTTGCACCTTTTCTTTGCAGGCTTCTCAGTTGCTCCGCCCTCTTCAGAATCGTTTTTGCGCTTCTTTCCTTTTGCTGCTTCTGTGGTGACTTCCGTTGAAGTTTCAACATTTCTCCTCGCAGCTTTCAAAACCTTCTTACGCGCTTTCCTGTCCTCTAATTTTGTCGCATCGTCAACGCCTTCAGCATTTTCGATTGGATGGTCCGAATCAGGTTGGATGGTTGGCGTAGAAGAGACGGCGATAGATGTTTCCTCAGTAAGCGTTGACTTTTTATGCAACTTCTTGTGCTTCACTGCGTGCTTATTTGTGGCTTCCTGTACGGATTTGCCCATTCGTATTGTTCGCACAAGTGAAGAGAGGCTGGGAAGAAAATGCCAGGACTGGGGATCAAATACGGTACATGCTCACGTGAGCATTGAATATCTCACAACTTCCCAAAGCACTGCTTATAGACTTCTTTCTCCTCAACTTTCTCAGTCTGCACATTTCTGCTATGGGTCTCTCATTATCGACTCTTTTCTCATCCTTATCATCGCTGGTTCGATGGAGTAAGGATCAGGACGTGCGAATTTTAATGTTGGGACTTGACTCTGCCGGAAAGGCAAGTGCTACGTAGTCATTCTGCCGTCCCTACTGACGGTGTACTCGTTTACAGACAACGATTCTCTACCGGTTACAAGTAAGCTCATTTCAAGTATCTGTAATGTCTTCCTTACGAATTTCTCTTAGATCGGAGAAGTTGTGTCTACAATACCGAGTGAATATCTTTTCCGCATGGTTCATTTGCTCATCCTAACTCGGATCCTTAGCAATTGGTTTCAATGTCGAGACAGTACAAGTAATCACCGTCCTCTTGATTTATTTTCAGCTAGAGTACTGATAAACTCTACAGTATAAGAATATCAAATTCCAAGTATGGGATCTGGGAGGACAGTCAAGTATTCGGTTAGTATTATTGCACACCGTATAATCCTCATCTTTTTCTTACTAACTTTTACATTTTGAAAGGCCTTATTGGCGATGCTACTTTCCCAATACCTCTGCCATCATCTATGTCATTGATTCGTCAGATCATGCAAGGTTAACAACCTCACGGACGGAACTCTTAACAATGTTATCAGAAGAGGAATTGAAGGGCGCTCCATTATTGGTCTTCTGCAACAAACAGGACGTGGATGGAGCGCTCAAACCAGAGGAGATTAGCGAACAGTTGGGGCTTGCTGGTGGGGAAAAGACACGGCCGTGGAGTGTCCGGGGAAGCTGTGCTACCAAAGGTGAAGGTTTAGAGGAAGGACTAGACTGGTAAGTCTTGGAATTATTCTTTAAAAAACTATTCCTCATGTTGTCCCTTTTTGAAGGCTTGTCAATGCAATACAACAGAAGTAGGATGGCGATTTACTTTTCCTCCCTTTAGCATACGTCTTACGTCCTATTTCGGCAATTTGGATACCTTAATTGTAAAATATGCTTTCCTCCACACACACAGCGACATTTTGACTTGTTTATTACATACACCAGGAGCTAAGAGGCTTCTTTTATACTACATTGACCAATTCCAGTCCCATTTTCTCTCCTCCGGTTGCTCTCGACATTTAATGTGAGTTTCAAGATCTGGTCTCCATATTCTGACTGTACCATCGTCAGAACACGTAGCAAGGGCGTCAGGTGCCCAATCAAGGGCTCCTACTTCTCCGGCTTGCCCTTTAAGCTCGACACCTTTTTGAGTAGTTGAACACGGCCAAGAAGCATTCACAACATCAAAAAGAAAACTGCTGCCAGGCGTACCGCTGCTTGCGCAGGCAAGCCAACGACCGCAAGTTGACACGGAGAGTCCAACGTAGAAAGACGTCACTTTTAAGTTATCATGAAACATGCTAGTGGTTTGGGGCGACAAAGTGGAAAGGTTGTAAGTGTGCACCCTAGAATCTGCTCCAATAGCAAATAGCAATCCAGCAGATGGGCCTTTTCCAGGAGCCATACTAATGATGCCCCTAGGTCTTCTGGAACCATGAAGAGTTGTTGGATCAAGGAGCGAGGAATGCAACTCTTGTGGAATCTGTGGTTTTGATGATTTCTTTTTAGGAGTGGAAGGTTGTCGAAGATCCCAGGAACGGATGATTCTGAAAAATATTGAATCAACTTCAGCTTATAGGAGGAAAAAATTGATAGCTTACCCATCAAATGAGCTACTGCTGATCAGCGAAAAAGGTTCGGAATCCGGGTATAACGTATTCGTAATTGAACGCGGGGCAGGATTTTGTTTTCCTCTCCGGGCTTTAGGTTTACTTTTGTCCAATGTGTCCTCGTGGGCCCCATGGATAGTCATAACAGGACTCGAAGCCATGATATCGCCATTCTGGTGCCGTTTACCGACTCGCAGGTCCCAGAGGCATATTGCCCCATCTCGACCCCCCGTGGCCAATAGCGAAGTATTAGTCGGGTCCCAGGCCATGCACTTGACAGTACTAGTATGTCCACGAAGAACATGGGTTATTGTGCTTGATTTTGGGCACGATATTCTCGTCGATTGATCGCCCGAACAAGTTGCCACTAAAGAATCGTCCGTGCTCCATCTGACATCGAAGATAGCGTTATTGTGCGGTTGAATAGTGGTGCGAGGTGGTTCTGCAAATTCCTTGGTTTGACTGAAGATTTTGTAAACAAAGAAAATTTTATTTACCAAAGTCCCAGTCTTTCCTTCGGGATGTGTTGAGGATGTGAACTGTACCCTGCTCTGTTCCGACTGCGAGGAGGGGCACACCACCTGCCTTAGCATCTGACACTATTAGATAGCAAAAAGGTAAATAAAAGAGTGTACTCACTGTTGGAATAATGGCAAGTATATGGGGGAGTTAAGTATGTGTCTTCACCGATTGACTGGCATTTAAACATATCCGCTTTATGAGATGATACAAAGGATTGAAGAATGGCAAAAGTAGATGCTGTCGAAAAGAATATTATACAACGTGTCTGCAGATAAATAAGAAGAGAATACGCACGAGTTTGTCTCCTACATATTGAAGGGTTTGTCAAGAGGAGCGAGTGTAATTGGAATGGGGTGCGGCGTCGCTCTCGACAAAATGTTATTCGCGGATCTTCCATGATTACATCGTCATCACTCTCCAGGTCATTTTCCTCACTTTCTGAAGAGTCATCGCGGTCAAATTTCAGGCGTTTGAGCGGTTTGCTGTCTTTGGCGATGCTGGGTCTTTTGTATCTGCTGTCACCAGCTGGGGTAGGGAGGTAGGGAAGAGACACAGTCTTGGTGGGAGCATCGATAGTGTTGGTACGCGACGCAAACACCACACGGGGAGAAGAGCTAGGACTGGGTAACATTGGAAGGGTGATGGTATAAGTCTAGCAAGAGGACAAGGTGTGACGTTACTCGAAACTTATAAATTAGAGCCAAACACGCGTCGCGTCGCGTCCGTGTCAACAAACGCATTTTCACGTGACTGACGTGTCCATCCGTCGGCCGACCTGCCGATCCGCATGTGATCTATCACTAAAAAATGACGGCATACATAACTATTTGATCCTCGATTCCTTTTTTCTTGAAAGCTACATTCACCATGTTCAGAGTTCCACTCAGGTCACTTTCAACTTCTGCAAGGCAGTCTCTCAAGATAGGCTTGATTCCGGCAGATGGTATTGGCAAAGAAGTCATACCGGTAATTGTTTTCATGTTTATTCTCGTTTTCTGCTACTCAAATTACTACTTGTAGGCAGCCAAAGCAGCGATTATCGCTGTGGGGTCTGATATTCCAAAGCCTGAGTTTATCGACCTCGTGGCCGGATGGGAATGCTTTACCCGAACTGGCGTTGCTCTTCCTGAAGAGACTGTCGAGTGAGCCAATACGTCGTAGCTGAATTCCCTGAGCCTATAATATCTAATAGGATTCTCAAGAACGAATGTGACTGTGCTCTCTTCGGTTCAGTCAGGTAAGAGGCATATTTAGAAAGCAACCTTATGTTTTTGACCTGTCCCAGTTCGCCATCCCGAAAGGTTGTTGGTTATTCCTCTCCTATCGTTGCCCTACGCAAGAAACTTGATCTGTACGCGAACATTCGCCCTGTAACTTCAGTACGTTGTCTGTATGTCCTAAAGCGCGATGGTTCCTGACAGTTTCTCGCCAGGTTGCTGCCCAATCAGGTCAAAAGCCGGCTGTAGATCTGGTCGTCGTCCGTGAAAACACGGAATGTCTGGTATGCCCAATGGTATTCGTGCCTTAGTAGAAGTTACACTCTAACGTCAGGAATAGTATGTCAAGGAAGAGACGTTGACCGTAGGCGAAAATGGCAAGGAAGCTCGAGCAACACGGTTGATTACAGAACGTGCCTCTCGTAGAATTGGTCAAATGGCCTTCGAGTTGGCGAAGTCAAGGCCTCGCAAGGTTTCATTTACATTCATTCTTATGATATATTTGGAAGCCACTTTGACCAGAGTTTATAGCACCTCACTATCATCCACAAGTCAAATGTTCTGTCGGTCACAGATGGTCTCTTCCGCGAGACAGTTCGGGCAGTGCCATCACTCCCCGGAGTCGATGGAAAATACTCCGACGTGACTATCGCCGAGCAACTAGTCGATAGTGCTGTATATCGGTACTTCGACTTGTATTCTGGGAAGAGGCAACTAACGAAACTTTATATTGCTTAGGTTATTCCGCGAGCCCGAGTAAGTTTGTCATGGTTATGGATCACATAGGGCCTAATGCATTCCCAATGCTCAGAATCTTTGATGTGATGGTTGCTCCCAACCTCTACGGTGATATCATATCGTAAGTCAAAAAAAGGTTCAGCGAGCAAGCGTTGAATTTAATGTATTCTACAGGGATGCCGCTGCTGCACTCGTCGGTTCTTTAGGATTGATTCCCTCTGTTAATGCTGGCGATAACTTTGTCATGGGAGAACCGTTGGTGCACTTTATTTATCCGAGTGAAAAGCCCACTGATTAGATCTACTCATTAAGCGTTCATGGTTCAGCACCTGATATTGAAGGCAAAGGCATTGCCAACCCTTTGGCCTCTATTCGTTCAGCCGCTCTCATGCTTCGCCGTCTTGATTACACCAAAGCAGCAGACAGAATAGACAACGCGGTAGACCAGGTTATCAGGGAAGGTCGATACCTCACACCTGATTTGAAAGGAAAGAGCACAACGTCTGAAGTCCTTGAAGCAGTTCTGAGTAAAATTTAAAAGTTCTATGCGACTGACCAAAAATGTTAGCACCTACATAAATGCTTAGTGGATCCAGCAATTATTCACTTCTCACAAAAGCTCAATTATGAGAGTTGAGAAAGTCCATGCCATTGGTGCATCCCACTTGTACATGAGTAAACTCCATGATAAATAGGTAACTAGAATGCTGGAGAGACAAGAGGACGAGGTGATGCTGGGAGTCCAAGCCGACCTTGAGGTAGGCCGAATGGCTGCTCCAATCGCAAAGGTGCAGGCTTCCGCATTCCGACTTTGGATGGCACGGGAACTGCCAAATTTCGACCAGTGGGAGGCAAAGGGGCTGGACGAGGCTCCTTGATGCTGAAAGCGTAATTAAGCTTAAGGTTGGATGAGTCAATTGTAACTGCTACGGGCGCCGAGATTGTTGGGAGGGCAGCGTCGGTGTCTCTGAGAGGGAGGAAAGGGTTACGGAAGGACTTCCTGTGCAACCATCGACGGCTAGCTGGCGATCTCGGCACACCATTTCGAGCTAAGGAGCGCGAAAGCGTAACACGTTGACCCTGAGTGACTATGGCTCGAGGAGGCGTACTCAGAGTCACCACTAGCTTGGGGATCTGGGGATCTTGAACAGGGTAGATGGGGGCTTGGAATCCCCGTTCCAGGCTGTCAGGGTATCTCGGTTGGATATCATTGGTTGGTACCGGAAGCTTCTGATCGACAGGATGATGAATGGGAAGGGTGGGAGCTTGGTTTTTGTTCTTCCTTTGAATGTTAAGAGCCTCCCTCAAGCGCTCAATTCGAGACCGTCCGGAATCGGATTGAGGGGACTCAATGCCAGAAAGTCTGTGGCTCAATCTCCACCAGTCCATCTTCTCGTTCTTGCTCTCTACCATCCACCAGTGTGGCTTGGTGCTGGCGTCAGTAACGCCAGACTCCAGCTCAGAGGCTACCACCCTGTGCCTGAGGTACAACAAGGCAAGGCCTACAATGACGGCAAGAAACACAACACCTGCAGCAATTGCGAGAGCTACGTAGGTGTTCTTGGCCTTCTGCTCATCTGTAAAATCGCGGCTAATAAAGCAATTTAGCAACCTAAATGGTTTCTAACAACACCAACTTACATGAAGACTGTCTCCAGGGCTCTCCTAGCGAGGACTTCATAGTCATGACTGACGGGGAGGGCACAGGCAGATCGGATCAATAGGGTTTGGAAAATGAAGATCCAGCTCCAGAATGAGAATGCCATAGTGGTTCGAGCACGGAGACTTAACCTGAGTCTCTTGTCACAGACAGTGCTGGATAGTGGGCGAGATGAGAGTCCAGTCTAAAGAACATTTGACGTGAGCGCCCGGCTATATAGCGGGGCTGCACAGCCATGCTGTCTACATCAAGATCGCGGTGCAGTGGTTCTGCAGGGGCTGTTTCTGTTACCAAGGTGTTTTATCCCTGTGAGTTATTTTGTGATATCAGTCTTTATGTTCCGTAAAGGACTCGCAGGAGCACAAACGGCCAACGAACGGCCCAGAATCCGGATAGAAGTATGTGACATAATCATGTGATCTATATGTTGACGTGACCAGAAGTGCAGTGAATTGAACGAGATGTTCCCCGATGGACAACTATGCCTCGTGTAGCCCTTCTCATTTGCTCTCCTGCTCAAAATACGCCTTAGCCGTATCGAGAACTCGCATCGTATCACCTGTCTTGCTCTACTTTTTTTTTTTGCGCGCGACAGTTTCATGATCAAACGAGCGCCTCTTGAGTCCTGACCATCGAGCACGAGCCGTCATACGTAAACTTTTAGGTCATATTACTCGCCAAGATTATTGGATGGCCAAAAAAAAGGGCAAGCAGAAGCAAGAGGATGCATCAGCTCCCAGCAATGAAAAACCCTACCCTCCACAAACGGACCCTCCACAAACGGAACCGGTTAATTGGGGCATGAGTACAGGCACGTCTATCCGGTCATCTTTTTCAATGTTCTACACTCATTTGGTTATATTGCAGACAACAACCCTCCAAATCAACCAGAACCCCAGACGTCGACCTGGGGTACTGAAGTTCAAGCATGGGGCACTGCTACTGAGAACGCTGGGGATTCTTGGGGCACGGGAACACATGAACAACACGATACATGGGGACAGGCCGAAACTCTAGATATACTCCAGCCACCCCCTACTCATCCACATAGCATTCTACCGACCATTCATGAACAACCGTCGCATGGCCAATTTGACCAAAGTAGACAAACACTTTCTGACGTCGGAGAAAGTCAAGAAGAGTATTCTGACTATCAGCAAGACACCGGCTCTCCTCAAGCTTGGGATCATCCACAAAGTCAGACATTGACTGCCACTGCCGCGCCCTCGGTAATGGGCTCTCCAGCTCCTCCTCCGGTCGTATCGCTCGCTGAAGCTGCTGCAGTTGCGCACAAGGATTTGCAGAAGAATCAGAAAGTCAGCACCGCAAGTGAAGCAGCTCGAAGGCTGGCCGAGAGCCGAGCACAGCTCAATAAAAGCCAAACTACTGGAATGTCCGCCGCCGCCTCACCCGCTGTTCGTTTTGAAGATCTCACTGCCCAGGCCCATCCCGTGCAAACAAAGCCTATGTCAGTGGCATCCGCTGCTGCGGCCGCCATGGAATCTTCAATGAATAAACGTAAAGGTTCCAATCAGAGTAATGCACAGCCTTCAGATCCTCCTCTGCCTGGAAAGACGTCTTGGTCTTATCCAAAACCGTTTCTTCCTAATGGCAAAATGGCAGCTCGAATCGAGTCAGATCCAAGCTGGACCACAATAGGGGGGAATATTTGGAGTAGAAAGCATCGCCACACCCAAAGCGCGTCTGCGCCTAGTAATTGGTCTCAGAGTAAAGAAGACGCTTGGAATCAGCAACTAAATTACCTTCGGCAAGCGCGCCAACAGGCTCAGCAAAGCCATCCGCATCCAGTCCAGCAATATCCGCAGCCAGTTCAGCAACACCGACAGCGACCTCACCATTCCCAGCATCATTCCCATCCAGGACACCCTATGCAGCAACAACAGCAACAGCGACCTCAACCGCCACAAAATCAGAGTTGGCAAGGCTGGGGGAAAGAGGGCTGGGATCAGAATGAGGACGAAAGCGAAATAACTGAGGACGAAATCGTTGACGGATGGGGTACAGACGCTCATCATGGTGGCAATGATTGGGGGACCGCGTGGGACCAACAACCTATGAATCCAGGCAAGGCTCAATCTCAAGGTCGTGGACAAGGACGAAAACACGAAGAGCAATGGCGACAAGGGCAAACAAATGCATGGGGTCAAGGAACGCAAGGTTCCAACCACGGATGGGACCAAGCCAATACCGACTGGGCTCAACAACAAGGTGGACAATCAAATGGGTGGGGTCAAGCCAATGACGAATGGGGACAAGGTCAACCAAGTCAGGCTCAAGATAATAATGCTTGGGGGCAAGGCGGAGACTCTTGGGGTCAAGCGGACTCTGGATGGGGGGGAAAAGAAGACGCTGACGCTGGGGGAAAAGGTGCAAGTGGCTGGGGGGGTAATGGCAACACCGACGCCTGGGGAAAAGGTGCGAGCGATTCAGGATGGGGAAAGTCAGCCAGTGAGACCGGCTGGGGGAAGGGAACGGACACCGGAGCGTGGGGCGCAGGTGCCAATGATTGGGGAGGAGGTATGACTACTTCAAATGGAGACTGGGGTACCAACGCAAACGTTACCCAGCACTCTAAGGTAACATTTGCTTCTGCGGAAGCTGCTGGGACCAGGAACGCAGTGTCCCCTCAGCAGCGCTCGCAAATCTTAAATTCTTTGCTCAACTTGCCTCAGAATCAGAAACCTGGCAATGTCGATGCTGCCCATAAGGCAGCTCAGCAAGCATCGGCAACGGCAGCCAAGAAAGGACAACAGAAGGCAACTGTCCAACATGGCAATTGGGGTGCGGCTACTTATGAGGGACAGGACAATGGCTGGGGGTCAATGGAAGATGAAGACGACGAAGAAGAAGATGAGGATGACAATCGTCGGGTTCACTTCTCTCCCAAGGCATCAGATATTTGGGGCGGAAGCCCGCGCAGCGTACCTTCCAAATCGTTATCACAGGCGCATAATGGTTTTCAGACAACCCTTATCAATGATGCTTCAAATGTTCGCTTCGTTGAGTCAAGAGGAGCGGCGTTCGATTTCGCATCTGAAGCATTCTTCGGGAATGCACGTTTGGCTCGCGACAGGATTCATTGGCTCTTTCCAGCTGACAAAGACGAGCGTGTTGCCAATATGCTTAGTTGGGTACAAAAGATGTCTTTCAATCTGGGTACATATGGGGTATTGTCATTTTTTTCTCCCCTAAAAAATCCCCCCAATAACCAATGCAATGCCAGTTGATGAAGTTTCTAGAACGCAAGGAACGCGGTGCCCTTTTCGTCAATACAATCTTCAGAATGCATCAGCACCCGAGGGAACCTGCTTTTGATTATCTCACGTTCAATCAATTGCAAGGTACCATGGACAAGACATTACAAGAATCTGTCGCATTTTATGATCCAGCTCGGTTAGTAATCGTGTTTGTCTACCTGCCGTCGCAGACGGGCAACAGTGTGGCAATATGGAGGAGAAAGGTCCATGTTCCTGATAATGCAAGACTAAAATATCAAGGAGAAGTCAATGCCATTGTCAAAACTCTCAGAAAGGCCGAGGAATATGTCGTCATGGTCGACGAGTACGTGATCAATTTTTCGTTTTTGCTGTATGAACGGTACCTGATAGTCGTAATTCAAGGCTTCCTCCAAAATCGAAGGCTCTTCCCCAAAAGCCTGGACAGTTGCGCAAATCGGCACCTGTGAAAGTGACTTCGAAAGCTGTGAGGCCAAATGTGCAAGCAACGAGTGAGAAGAAGAAACGCAAATGGTGGAAATTGTTTTTGAGTTGAGTTTTCATTTTATTATATCCCTGCATGTTTTATACCATCCTTTTCTTCGCTTTCTATCATTATATACCTTTTTGTCGTTCATATTCGCTGTCTGTACAACACATTCTTGTAGCAAAACCATTTTCTCGCGATATCGTACTTTTGTCTTTTTGTACACGTTATAATAGGTCTAGTGTTTCTGGCTGTTCAGTAGATTGTTATTTTGTTTATCTGGCTGCCGCATGTCACGGTCTTCCTTTCCTACTTAGTCATAGGCAAACTGTGGTAAATCTTTGACCACACTCAATACCTAACTTCTGGAATGGATATTGTAAAGCAACAACCGGTAAATGAACAAACATCAGGTACAACTCTGCCAACCGTGGAATCAACTGGCAATGGCATCGAAGCGAAGCGTTCCTATCCTGCCATCTTTCATGCTGCTGCCGTCTCTACGTTCATGCTTCCCTTCGCCCTTCTGCCTTACCTTCTCGTTAGAAGACAGGCAGTTGTACTTCGAAAGCGAATAGTCCTATTGGAGAAAGACATGGGAGTGCTTAGAAATGACTTGGAGAGGACAATAGCCCATCAAGCGACCATAAAGTCAGACCTTGGTAGGCTCAAGACGGCGACAATCGAGTCGTCAAAGGGATGGCAGGATTTGCGAAAGCAATATAATCGACATGAGGCAGATCGACATACTACAGACGAGGTTGTGCACAGCGTTCTCCGTAAGGCCCAGGATGAGACTCGACATTATTCTCGGTGCGGGTGTTTTGGACTGGGACAGTCCTAGGGATGCTGATCATGCGTAATTGGCAGCACACAAGGCACTGTGTTGCGTGCCCTTGGGACCTCTCTAGGGGATATCGCAGCATTCATGGAAGAAGTTGAGCTGGATCTGGGACTGGCAAATGGAAAGCAGCGAGACCGACGGGGAATTGAACGATTGAGAACGTTGGCCCTCCGAATGCAAACTCAGGAGAATGACAAGGTTGGTAAGCTTGATGTATCGGTATAGGAGGATTCTGATATGATTGTCCTGAAGGTGGCCGTTGAAGGATCTGAGGAAACCAAGTAGCTATAGTATGTATACATATAAAGTTGTAACATTAGATGGAATCAATGATGCATCGCCAAGACCGTTTTCTCACGCCTTCTGTCATTTGTTTCGGCATTCACTAACATTCTGCCTCATGCCTCCTTGCTAAATGCACGCCTGACCCTCGTTCTTGTCCTTCTAGATTATGCCGTGCACAGTACTTTTATCTTAGAGGCCTGATACCCGTCCTGGACCATATCTTTCTTCCTCTCTTCCATGGCTGATCCAACTCTCGTGTCCGAAGGTGTTCGCGACGCGGAACCAGGTGATCCATTGCTCCAGGCAGTTCAACCTTCGCAACAAACTTCTCCCGTGACTCCCGGGCCAAAGTCTCATGCAGGCGAAGAGCAGGCCTTGGAGTCCCATGAAGTAATTGAATTGCAGACATTCAGTGATAGGAAGGCTTGGATTGAGGAAAAAATAAAAGTCAGAACCATACTATTTGTCTACATCACTTTGCTTGACCTTTCTACCTTCTAGTTCCTGGAGTCCTTGCCTCCTATTGAAGTCTTCGCTGGTCTGGACGCCGTCCGGTCATCATCAGAGGACGTCACAGGACTTCCTACTCGAGAGGAACTTCAGCAATGGATGGCGGAACACGATGCAATCGAAAAGGAAACAGAGATATTTGATAAGGGGGAATTGGCTAAGCTCAGGCAATTGACAAAAGGTCTGTCGCCTCTTTGCTAAAATGTTTTCCATATTTAAACAGAGTCCCTTTTCGTTCAGCTGCAACACAGCGCAACCTTTCCACCGAAGACACTGACGTAATTGAATTGACATTAACAACAATCTATGCATTGGACAAGCTTTTACATCTTCTTAGAGATCGTTCAGAGAATCTGGAAATGATGAGTATCAGGTTGACCTGGGAAGAGAATCGACAAAATTCATGGAAGGAAAGACGGCAAATCATGGACGATTTAAATACCTTTGCAACCGGCCGTGCCTGCTGGAGCCCCTCGATCTATGCACCTAATTTAAACCCCCAGGATTCCCTTTCACGCCGTAGTTCAATTACTTCTCAGGCGTCTGCGAGCTCTGACAACGCCACTAACTCCTTGACTGTATCTAGGAGCGCTCGCTTCAAGCTCGCAGAATTATTATCGCGAGATGCCGCTCAATTTTCTGCCAAAATTAGTGGCCTTAGACACGGCAAAGTGACCGCCGCAGGCAAAGCTTTAGATAAGCTGATCGACCACAGTAGGAAACCTGTTCCCGAAGAACTACTTGACGAACAAGATCGTCTCGAGGAGAAGTGCATAAATGAGCTAGAAAACGTTGGCAAATTTGCAATGAACCTAGTTATGCAATGGAGGAAGTACGGTGAACCCTTTATTGGACTTTTTTATGGAGACGTTTAATTTTCATTCATTTCAGGGCTGACGAAATACATGTTGAAACCATGAAGGACCACGCTGCCGCCTCAAACTTGCTGGAAGAAATTGAAACAGCAAGATTGTATCATCCCACTGCCCGACAAAGCACGTCGTTCTCCTCTCGCATTGATACTATCCTAAAACGATTGGCTATCCGAGGTGATCCAGCATCTCCAGTCAGCCTGTTTCCTCGCCCAGAGCATCCTCTCTTCCCGGAACAAAAGGCCGCCAATGATTCTCTCATCAAACTTCTTTCTACTGATATTGCCAATGCCAATCAACTCGCGAGGAAGGTTGATCTTGCTGCCAAGGACTATCGAGCTTCACATGACGCAGTAAAACGCGTTGAAACACTAATTCCATCTGTCAAGGAGGTCTCCACTGCACTGATGTCCATTCACAAGAAATACGAAGAGGGTATTACTAGTTCAGAAGGAGACGGTTCGCCTCCAAACCTCGATTCCGAGAAATGTCTAGACCCTACTAGCCATTCCGTATTTTTCGCGCTCTTGCCGTCTTTGTTCGAGGAGACAAACTTAACTATAGACGAAGCCGACGTCTGCCTCAAAGCCGCACCATCTGCACTTCTTGGGCTGAACATTCAAGGAATTGATCAGACCTTCAAGGAGAATGCTTCTTCTGATGTCAAGGTATTGTTTACGGTAAGGGAAGACGTGATCAGGACCCGTGACGACGTTTCGGAGCGGATAGCAAGGTTGCGGGAATCCAGGAGAATATCCTCTGAAATCGATACGAAACTGACTTATCTGAATATCGTCAGCGCGCAAATCAAGGAGAATATGAGTCGGGATCGATGGCAACAAGAATCTGGAGGGACAGGTGCTCCCCCTGCACCCGAAAGTCCTTCATTCGCCTTATCTACATGTACAACTAATCAACCATTTGAAACGCAACTTCTGGAAATTGGTGCCAAATTAAAGTCGGATATCAATGATCCATTAGAAATGCTCTGCGCGACCCTTGAATCGCCTTTGCAGGCGTATCTGAAAGGGAGATTTTCTGAGCTCTGTGGGTCATTGGATACTACCCTCCAGCTTCTACGACTTCTGGGCCTCGTCAGGGAGCAGTCTCTCACCATGAACTCTATCCGAGACAGCTTTCATGATATTTTAACACGCATGGAAGACACCAAGATCCACTTTAACGGCTTGATTGAAGACGTTTTGGCATCACAGGAAAATATTGGCTTAGATACCAGCGGGGTAACGGTTGACCTTGAACCAATGGAACAAGAAGTTACTGCCTTCATCGATAGCTTAATGACGAGAGTGCCATTCGTTGCGAAACATACACCTTCAGCGACTACCAAGAGGGCAAATCTAACGAAACCCAACTCGCCTTCAATATTCGGAGAGTTCGACGTACATGGTGGACTTCCGTTTGATGTGACATCTCTTGATGTCACCGTCCGCAGTGACTCCAATGCATATGCCATGCGTCTTAATGGAAATATGGAAAACCTCAGGAAGGAGAAAAGACATTTTGAATTAGCTGTAAAAGCCAGGACAGTCGATTTCTCTCTATTACCTCTCATCGACGAAATCAACGGGCTTGCCTCAAAAGTTTTATCGCAGAAGACTTCAATGTCTCATACACTCATTGAATCTGATGGAGCTATCGATCATCTAAAGTTAATCCTAGATGGAATATCCGTACTAAGATCCACGCGCTCTGGAATCTCTCGTTTGATGTCCCCAATTCAACAGTTACTCTGGAGTATGGACGAAACTTCAAGTAATCTGGATCCTGCGGTTCGTGAGAAGCTGTTCACATCCAGGGTTCGTGCTGTTGATGATGCCGAATCGCAAATCAAGAAATGGGACGAAAATATCGAGACCTTCAAAGACCAGCTTTCATTTGCCCTTCAAAGTGCGCGTAGGTACCAAGAAGAACTTAGGTTAGCAGCTAAGCAGAAGAAAAAGGAGGAGGAAGATCGCATTGCTGCTGAGGAAGCAGAGCGCTTACGCATGGAAAAAGAGAGGCTCAAAAATGAGGAGAGAGAACGTGTGCAACTGGAGAAGCTCGCTGAGGAACGTCGTCAGCAGTTGGAGCGCGAGCGCATCGCGTCTGAATTGGCTGAGGAGGAGCGGTTAGTTAGAGAAGCGGCTGCGGCTGAA
This sequence comes from Gymnopilus junonius, assembly GCA_015501075.1. NCBI lineage: Eukaryota > Fungi > Basidiomycota > Agaricomycetes > Agaricales > Galerinaceae > Gymnopilus > Gymnopilus junonius. The sequence goes on along the minus strand of JADNYJ010000040.1, from coordinate 103,787 downwards.
CGACTCCGCCTCGAAGAACAAGAAAAGCAAGCAGAGACAGCCCGGATTCAAGCTGAACAAGAACGGCTTGCCAAAGGAGAAGCTGAAAGGCTCAGATTGGAGCAGGAAAGGCTAGAGATGGCCGAGAAATTGCGAGTGACTGAAGCTCAATTGGAGGAAGAACGGCGGCTAACTGCAGAAGGGGACCTTGCCAAGCAAAAACTTCTGGAAATGGAGGTGCTGACAAAGCAACAACGAGCGGAGATACAGAGGCTTGCTGAAGAGCAGGCCAAGCTCAAACATGGGGAGGAAAGAAAAAACAATGAGGCGAAAGACGTTCAAGGTCCCGGAACCTTCAAGGAAACACTGCAGGAGAATGGTAATGACGAAAACATCGTGATTGATGGTATTTTATTTTATCCGCTTTTGTCTCCTGCGTCTCAACTCAAATACTTTGTAGATGTATTTGGGAGTTACAACGTAACTGTTGCTCCGAAGTCGCAACAGTCTCAAGAATTTGCAGCAATTCAAGCTCAACTTTTTTCTTTGAGGAAAAGATTACGCTCAATCGCTATAAGCGAGGTACTGCATCCATCGACAGGTTCGGGACAGGCTCATCTGCCCACTATGGAACAGCGCAACAAATTACATCATGATCTATCACTTATATTTGCTGACTTCGAAAAACTGACATCAACGACCACCGATAATCACCTTCACACTGAATTTACGTCTTTCAGGGTTGAGACCAGTGAAGCATCCAAGTCTTTGCACGAAGTCCACAGGTTAGCCTATATCTGCGAAGCTGTACAGTCTTGCGACGCCGCCTTAAGTGATTTGCTGGAACACATTGACAGTTATCCGGCAGTACCGTTGAGCATATTATCGTCGACGCACAGGAGCGCACCGAATGCCTCCCCAGAGGAACAACTGTCTACTCGTCTGTCCTTCACAGAAGGCATTATAGATAAATTGACCTCAAAATCTGCAGCTTTCTCAAATGATTCCAGGGTGTCTTCTGAACACGCTAGGATTCTGCAAACGTGGAAGGAGCTGCGAGAAATGTCTGATGACCGTTTGGGTGGGCAGGGGTCCCGCTCAACTAGTGCAATGAGTAGAAATAACTCAAGAACTGGTGACAATGCTGGCATGTCTTCAAAGCCGCCCGTCAATCGACCTCCTCTGCATGCTCGAAGCGGGAACAAAACTGGCTCCTATTCCCACCTGTCTGTTTCTTCCGTCTCCGTTAAAGGGAATATGCTTGCGCCTCCTCAAACCAAACCTCGACGGGTTGTCAGTGGTACAAACGACCAGACAGGTCGCTCTACTAGTCGTTTATCAACTACATCTACTCGATCTGTATCGGGACCTGGGCCTCTCAGTGCTTCTATATACGGGTCAACCTTTGCCTCGAGACAGCGTACAACTAGCTTATCGCATTCTACTGCTACACCGTCTCGCCGTACTTCTCAACCTTCTCAACCTCCTGTTCGATCAGTATCTCGTCAGCGTCTCAATAGCGAGACCAGGCGAAGCAAATCACCTGCTATGTCTGAGTCATCCGCCCACTCTCGCACTTCCTTAGCTCCCCGTTCCTCGACCACGAAATCAACCTGGTCTCGTGCACCCAGAGATTCTATATCCTCGATGCTTTTGCCCCGTATCATTAGTCCGCCTAATAAGAAATCTGAAGTGCCTCCTAGGAAGAAGTACGTGGCCGATCCCAAGAGCAAACTCGATGTGGCAGTTGGCGAGGTTATCAATCAACTTCCAGTGGGCATCAATATTGAAGGCATTACTGAGAGCTGGCGTGATCAAAGTGGAAAATATTGGATTGGTAACCAGGATCCCAAGCTTTGTTTTTGCCGTATTCTACGCTCGCAGACTGTGATGGTCCGAGTGGGTGGTGGCTGGACTGAACTTTCAAAGTTTGTCACTCACTTTATTTTCTGCCTTCTCACTTTGACTATTGCCCAGATTCATCAAGGACCATTTCGCTGACAGCTTCCGAATTGCTCCGGAATCTCCTCCACGACTGGGATCACAAGCTGAGAAGTGGATCAGTTCTGCCACGCTATTGGAAGCACAGGAACCATCGACCCCTCCACGTACACCTGAACCACAGGGACCTTTCGTACCTTCATTTTCTCTTCTGACACCGAGTGGCCAGAGCCCGCAGTCATTAAAGTCCTCGCCTTCCACGAAAGGTTCTCCACTCGCGGCCTTGCAATATATCCGGCGAGCGGACCCTGAACTCTCTACAGGCCATTCGACAGGGATGCTACGACCCGCCACCCCATCAAAACCCCCTCTTCGCGGTAGGAACTTGACCGCAAATACACCTGCACGGACTTCTGTCTGGCGACCATAATCACTATACTCTTTAATGCAACGCTCCTGCTGCTCTATCTTATTCAATGAATACCCATTCCTCGTACACGCTGTCTGCATACGTTTCCCGCATATATATTAGCTTGTGTCCCATCCATCTGCATTGTCTATTGCTTTCCGTTCTTCATTATCACATCGCTGGCAGTCTAATTAAATCTATTCACGGACATGTATTCATAGATCTTAGGTAGGATACACCCACATTTAATTCTACTTAGCCCCGGCCAAGTAAAGATCCAATCCATTGATGCTACTCTAGTACCGTGCTCTCTTGCTTGGGCGACGAATCTCGACATTTTCCTTATCGCCTTTGGTATCCATACGGTGAGTCCTTTTCATATGTCGCTTGAGAAGGTCTTGTCGAACGAAAGTCGTGGCGGGCGATGGGCAAAGATGACAAGAGAAAGGTCGAATACCGGTATGACTGAGTTCGTGGCGCTTGCATTCGTTCTTGCGAAGGAACCTCGATGAGCTATAGTATAAGCCACAAAACGAATAAGAATGTGCGACACAAAGAAACAAGAACAGTATAATTACCAATGCATGCATTTGAATGGTCTCTGGTCCAGGTGAGCACCAACATGGATTAATATGTGATCCCTCCTTTTGTTGCTTTGCTTGCACCCAGCGACATAGCAGCGGAACTCATCCACAAGTTCTCCTCTAGCAGACAGCTTTCCTGCGAAAGAAATCAACCACCGTTTGTCATAATCACGGCCTTGATTACGGAGCCTGTATCGTTCAGCTTTGGTTTTTAATTCCTCAATGTCGATACCTCTATGTGCGTCGAAAACAGGTGTTCCTAGGTCAATAGGAGGTAAGCTTTGGAGAGCCGATTCTTTGGGAGATCCTGGAGGGTTTTCTTTCCCGGAACCTCGCGTAACCCTACTAATGGTTTTGGCGAAGCGTGGCCGCTTTCCACCTAGTGATTGTAATGCCGGGGAATACTCGGAACTGGAAGGGCTCTCAAAAACGGAAACGTCATCGTCGCTGACCATGCAAAAGTCCTGATGTTCACGTTTCAGCGGCAGATTGGAGGGTGCTTGGTAGGGCGACCCGGGTTTAAGAGCTTCATCAGAAATTTGATCCAATGCCAATCCCGTATTTTCTGCTTTAGATCTAACAGGTGAGCCGATGACAGTTTTCTCTGTTAAACGTTCACTGGGTGGCCTGGGAATGTCATCTGGATGAATCAGGAAGATATTTCCATGTAAATTATTCGACGGAGTTGGCGACACCGAGACAGGCAATATATCCGAGGGGTTGACACCCATGGAGTTCCAAGATGCATCATCAAATTGCCCATCATCACGGAGAGAGGAGATCGAATTCTGACTCTTATCTGGCCATGTCAATGTGTGACTTCGGGAGTCGAATCCATCCAACCATTGGTAGTCATTCGAAAGGCAGGAGGCGTCCTGTCCAATGTTATTGTCAGATATTTTCTTTAGAGTTGCTTCCGCCGTTGCTGAAATTTCGGCTACGATCTCAGCTAAAGACAGTCCGGTTGCAGCCGATAGTCTCTCCAACGAAAAGGTAACCTCAACATCAGAATTTCCTGACAATTGAGAGGCAGATTCTCCGAGACTAGTTTTGCAAGAAAAGGACGATTGCAGGTCGGTGCTAGTTTGGTCATCGGCGAGTTCAGCTGCGCGTAGAATGGAAGAGAAAGACCAAGAGGAGCCCAGCGGAGCGGTAGATCCAGCCATTGAAACAATATTGTCAGATATATTCGTCCTGTGCCCCAGGGCATTGGAAACGCTGTTATGCAGGTTGCAATTGTCGATGTCCTGTATAAAAACACCGCTCAATTCAAAAATTCCATGATCCTTAGCTTCGGCCGCCTCAGGTAGGTCGACGTTGCGTATCCCAAGACCTGGTATTGGCGAAGTCAGCCCAGAATCCAGTTGAGCGCTCTCCAGATGATTTGATTGAAAGTCAAATGTATCGCACAGAGCACCTGCGGAAGGAGAAAAGCAGTGATCGGGCCAGTCGCGGGGCAACATCAGAGGAGTGGTTATCATAGGGTATGAGAGATGAAATGGAGGCGTCAAGAAGTCTGGCAGCGTCAAGGCGTTGGGAGAGAAGTCCTGGTAGATTGAATCTGTGTGGAGGGAAGCCATGATAGTGATGATAGCGATGCGATAATTTGAAACGAGGGGATGAAGAAAAAATAAAAGTAAAACGCGCCCTTCAAGGACGCCCAGAAGAGAAGAGATTGGCGGGCAACTTCAAGTTGACCTAATGGTGGACATGGACGGCGAAGAAAGCAAGATATTCTGTTATATGAACAGGGGTATTTGGTCCTATTTGGTTATTCCTTCCTATTTCCCGGCCCGTTCATCTGAAGTTTCTACTTGACAAAAATGTGGAGGCAATTAGCCTGTCGTCGCCTTCCCTCCTCTCGTCTGTTGATACCCAAACCATCGCCGTGTACTAGATATGCGTCAAGACGATTTATTTCTCAGAAAATATCTCCTCACTCGGGGGGTTATACTACAAGCAAGCGGGTTTTCACTATTTCAATTGCATTTCTGGCTGGCCTCTCCATTTACTTTTTCCTCGAGGACCCTATACCTCGTGTAGTCCGAAGCTCGCTTTCCTCTAGACATTTTGTCCCATCTCTCGTGCTTTCTACTGAGGATTCTGGTCCTAATTCCAAGCTTCTCAAGCTTGCTGTTCCTCAATGTCTGATTCCGCCAACCAATCCTGGTCCAATATGGTCTGTTTACATTAAAGATGACGACATTCAAGTAGAAAGAGCATACACACCTTTGACTGGCATCGATGATAGGGGACATATGACCTTTTGGATCAGAAGATATCCCAATGGTGAAGTTGGACGGTGGCTTCATGCCAAACGACCAGGGGACAAGGTCGAATTGCGTGGACCTCTCACAACGTGGCCTTGGAAAGAAAATACCTGGGATGAAGTCGTAATGGTAAGGGTCTTGTATTTAATGCTTCCCTTTGTGACATAACTTAGCCTGATAGATTTCTGGAGGCACGGGTATCACGCCCTTCATACAACTGTTTAACACTGTGATTTCGAAGTCGAACGAGTCTTCAAACACGCAATTTACTTTGCTCCATTCATCGCGTACACCGGAGGAATTGCCACCTACCGCTCTTCTTGACCCTCTATTGGAGTATTCGGCTGAAAATCCCGAGAAGTTCAAGTTGCACTTTTTTGTAGATAAAGAAACGTCCTCGAAACGCGCTGCCTCCATTTCACAGTTAAACCATCTAAACACTGGGAGGATAACAGACGACGTATTACAACGATTCCTCAAGTTAAAATCTGAGCAACCTTCATGGTGGAGCAAAATTTGGTACAGGTCAAGACTGCAGGGCGAAACAGAAAGAAAAATACTTTTCCTGGTCTGTGGACCCGAACCGTAAGAACTTGTACAAATTTCTTTCCCGAAAACACCGACTTATTTGTTGCGTTACTAGTATGATTGCTGCCATTGCTGGGCCCTACGGCCGAAATTTCTCGCAGGGACCCATTGGTGGTACCCTCGGAAGGATGGGATACTCCTCCAACCAAGTTTACAAATTATGAACTAAGATTGAGACTCCCTTCATTTTTATGCCTAATGGAAGACTATCATCTTGCACTCATATCGTGTTCTTTGATATTGCCCCCTAATCGACATTCGTCACTTCCACAATTTCCCATCCGATCTCTTTGCCAGCCCAAAATGGAACCAAACTCTCATTTTCCAGTATATACTCTCCATCAACCAGCTTTTTGGTCGACGTTTTCCGTAGCGTTACGAGCCGTTGATTGAGATGCTGTTCAGCAGGTTGTCCATAGAATGCCCTACCATGCCCACTAACAAACCCTTTGAGCTGATTCAATGCTCCAAATGACTCCAGAAGGTGTGCCGCAAGCGGGAGGAGAATCGGAGACGTATATACACCTGCAGCGCAAGCATGGGCGGGGGTACTGGTTGACTTTGCATGGGGTGGATGGGGTGCTGAGTCGGATCCAAGGAAAAAACGGGGGTGTCCTTGGAGCTCGTATTAGCTACAAAAGGGTGTCACATCCTTTGGAGTTTACAAACCTTCCTTAACCACATCCCTAAGTGCCTGTCGATCATCGGGGTACTTAGCCACAGGCTTGCAGAAATTCCAAGACTGTCCGGCCCAATCGTCAACAGTCAGAGCAAGGTGATGCGCCGTGATTGTGCAAGCGACGGTCGGTCCACACGTTTTAACAGCCTCGACAGCAGCTCTGGTCGTTGCGTGTTCAAGGACAATACGTAAGGATGGAAATGCTTTATGCAGTTTGAATAGATGCGGGAGGAATGTCGGTTCAGCGTTCAGGACGTGGATGTTCTGGTTAAATGTCAGAACAGAGAAACGGTGCAAAAGGCTACTAATTCGCTCGTACTGCATTTGCATCGGAGGGGACTTCTCCATGTAAATTGAGAACCAAGTCAACTTCCTGCATAGCTTCAAAAATTGGGTAGTATGTCTCGTAAGATTCAATTCCTCCATCCGAGTTAGTAGTTACGCCTCGAGGGTACGACTTAACGCCTATGGAGTCAAGAAATCATATCTACGACCGATCATGAAAGAAGGACTCAAAACCCACCTATGATTCCCGCTTTTTTTGCTTTTCTGATCTCGTCAGGTGTCAAATCGGGTGAAAGGTAAAGAGTCATTAGATATTCTACATTAGGATCGATTTTTTGCAATTCAGCCTTGTATTCGAGAGCCCGTTCGGTCGTTGTAATTGGTGGTTTCAGATTCGGCTTTGATGGGCAAGAATTCAAAATTCTGTTCAGGTGGAATATTGTGCGAGTTGTGCTCACCATGACATACGCAAGATTAAATCCGCCTTGACGGACATGAGGCACAATGAGTTTGGATATTGATCCTTGGCGTAGATGAACATGAAAGTCTGCAGGGGATTCTACTGAGATAGACATAATTGCCGACGATAAGATGACTGAGTCTGATACTGGGAGAGCGCGATCACGTGACGGAAACACGCTGATGGTTCAGTTTTGCGGTGTGCAGCGTGCCTTCATCATTACATACAACTTCAAGTTGAACATCTCATTCGTCCTACACTGTCGTCTCATAAAAACTGTATTAATTATTTGTCTTTTTTAACTATGGTTGCCGCAGGCTCCATTACTGTTGCAGGTGCTTACTCGAACCTTTGTTGCTACGATATTCCTTCTAACCAGCATTTCCGTAGTTCGAGTGCGACCACCGACAGCATGGGAGGCCGCCCGCCTCCCCGAGCCCTGCTTTGAGACGACCCTGAGAGGTGATGGTGCGCTCTCTACACCCGGAAAAGTCGTGAACACCTCTACTTTAAGAGATATCGTTCAAGTCGTTGACGACCGTATTCTGACTTTCGACCCCGACGAGAAGGACAGAGTTAAATCATTTATGGAACGCGGGTTCTTGCCTCCCGGGACGAAGAGATACAAGGACAGGCGATTTATGTTCGATCGTGTATTCGGTCATGAAGCACGGCAACAAGAAGTTTACGAAGCTACGGCTCAGCCTCTACTTCGGGGCCTTCTCGATGGTTACAATGCAACTGTTTTTGCATACGGGGTGAGTTGGCTCGCTCTTCTTGCTATGCATTACTTCCACAGTAAGTGTTCATATTGACTTTCTCTGTAGGCCACAGGCTGCGGCAAAACCCATACTATCAGTGGTACCGACATAGACCCAGGGATTATCTACCTGACCATGGCCGACTTATTCCAACGGATCGAAGACAGGTCAGAAGAATGGAACGTTGAGGTCATGGTTACATTCCTGGAGATCTACAATGAGGAAATTCGGGACCTTCTGGCTGAGCCCGGAACACCAACACAGCGAGGGGGCTTATCCATACGTGAGGACAAGACGGTGAAAGTTGTTGGTCTGGTTGAACTGAAGCCACGAACGGCGGAAGAAGTCAAGGAGATTGTCTTGCAAGGCAATCTTAGGCGGACTCAGAGCCCAACGCATGCCAATGAAACAAGTTCCCGTTCGCATGCTGTACTACAGGTCCATGTATCTCAGTCTCCCAGGACTGCCGCATTGACGGAACAAAGAACCATGGGTACACTATCAATCATCGATCTTGCCGGCAGCGAGCGTGCTGCTGCCACAACCAACATGGGCCAGCGTATGGTGGAAGGTGCCAACATCAATAAATCTCTCCTGGCACTTGGCAACTGCATCAATGCACTCTGTGAGAGCGGAGGTGCAGTTCGTCATGTACCATATCGCAACAGCAAACTTACGCGTTTGCTGAAATTCTCACTTGGCGGCAACTGCAAAACAGTCATGATTGTCTGCGTGGCGCCCACGTCAAACCACTTCGACGACACCCATAACACCCTGGTATATGCCGAGCGAGCAACCAAGATTAAGACCAAAGTCGTCACTCGCAATGTCGTCAACGTTGACCGTCATGTCGGGCGTTATGTGGAAGCCATCAACAGGCTTAATCTGGAGATCGCAGAGCTAAAGGAAAAACTGGCCGGGAAGAGGAGTTCAGAACTGGATATTCAGGTTCGCAAGAAAGCAGAATCTAAGACAGAAGTTGACAGAGCTCGCAATGATGTGCACCTCAAAATGGAGCAAACCAAACCTTCCATCATGGACGGTGCGACTTGTTCTGGAAAACTCGCTGTGGCGAAGATCAAACTGCAGGCAATCCGGGCGCGCCTGTCCCAAATAGAAACGGAACCTGAGTCAAATATCTCTCAAGCGGAACGCGCTTTGCTGCAAGCGCTGGCTGGCCCAGAAGAAGAGGCTATCAAACCAGGATCATTGTTGAATACTCGTCTCCAACGCTCTTCCAACTCCAATGCCATGTTCGATGCTACCATGCGCGCAGTTTCAGAGAGAAAGTCTGAAAAACTTGATGAAGTCAGCTTACAGAATGTCAAGTTAGAGACATCGAGTACGAAAGCCTCTATGGAGAAGTTAAAAGCAGAGCTGGAGCGTAATGTCATGCGGGAAGCCCTTACCGATATGGCGGATGTTACTGTTCAATTGGTCAGTATGCTTGGAAGGTGCACACTTATGGTCGGGGAAGCTGCACATGTCCTCAAAGCACCTCACAGTGATGACGACGTCAACAAGTTGGCGAGCACCTTGGGGGGAATGAAAGAAAGGAATGACGCGACGTTCAAGCAGCTTCTCGGGCACTCTACTGAATCCTACAGTCTAAAAGATCACGTTGAATCTTCCTTGTATGATAACTTCCTGAACTATAGCGCATCCTTTGGCCGGCGAGTTAGCTCAGGCCCAGCTGTACTGCAACAGCCTGCTAGAGCCAGTTCGTCTCGACATTCATCGACATATGGGAACCTTTCAATTTCAGCATCACCTCCCCGCCGATCTCATAAGTCACCGAGAAAATCGCTTCGGTCTAGTCTTGCTTCACAACCTTACCGCAGGGTGTCGGACAAGGAGAAGAAGGCTCCGAAATCAATAAAGAATGTCCAATGGCGGGACGAGGCTGGGCAGGGCGATCTTGATGATGGAGGAGCAAAACTGTTTCCGATTGCTGTTCAGGTCATTCCAGCAAGTCCTTCAACAGAAATAACGACAAAGCCTCCACCCCGTCCAGCTTCTCCTGTGCCGCGGTGCCCTTCATCGCTTGGATCAGAGAGCGAATGGGAAGATGAGAACGAGAAGACCGAAGACAGCGTCAATGTCAGTATATTGTCATCATCTTTGCCAGAGTCGACAAGTCAGCCCAATTCATCAACTTCTCGACAATCGAGGCGACCTCGACCAAGTCGGTTGGATCCCAGCTTCCTCAAGTCATCTAAGTCGAAAGTGTGGGCTCTAGGAAGCCTCCGAGAAGACGATGAGAGCGTTACAGAATCGCGTGGCCCTCCACTCTCGGACATGAATCTAAATAGAATGCGCTCTACGGACGAATCGGGCTCAAGTGATGGTAGTTTGCATCTGCCCAAAGTGCGCGATCGCATGCCAGGTTCACCCAACAGACGAGCACCTTCGTCAGTAAAGGCAGGAGTACATGCTTCAGCAAGCAAGAATGCCGGAAGAAGACGGTCAAATATTGGTCCAATCCGCAACGAGAAGGGCAGACGACGATCGAGCGTGATTCCACCAGTGCCTCCTCTTATAACAGACGAGGGTGCCAAGACTAGCGCACGTCGTGTGCTTCTACCAGTCAGTCCAGGAAAGAGAGCGAAAAGGTCATCGTTGACTAGAAGCTTGACCGCTGGCTCCTTAAGGGTGAGGGCAAACGGGTCTTCAAGCATGGGGAATTTGTCTGGCGTATTCGACCCGAATGTTAGTGGGGATTTGAGTGCAAGTAGATCCGTGAAGCCCTCCTGGCGTTGACTAACGCGTGTATCCTAATTCCGGGATTTGGCGTGAATTTGATAGACGCACCTTCACTCGATCCTTGTAGTTGTATGTCTGTTTCATCCGACCTTTATCGATATTTGTCCGTCGTCTCGATTGTTAATTCCTAATTCTGGTCCTATTTACGACATCTTCACGCCTTTATGACCACCTATGCACACTTTTTTAGTTCAATTATTGTCTGTAATTTGTCGAGTTATCGCATTATGTATACCCATGGAACATTGCCTAAACTCCAGGCTTGTCCTCCTGCAACTGCCCCTTGAATGAATCACTCCTCATTTCATACATCATTGAGTAACCATGTAAATGGCATAACAGTTAAGACTAACAGATACTCAATGCGAAGATCAAAGTAGACCAGCTTTAACCGAAGCAACTGACTGAACCTAAGGATTTGCAACCAAATGTTGTATCAGACACGTGCAAAAGGCTTTTCTTCATCACATTGCTCAACTTTCGACTTGTAAAGGGAGAGAGAGTAAGCTGCTGTATAAGAAAGGAAAACAAGTAATAAATTAATGATATGGCAATTAGATTACGCGTTTCACTTCGAAGAAGGACTGCAGGAAAACCTTCAGTAACTACATAAGGATGACGAGGGGAAGAGACGGACCTTTAGGTAAAATACTTGCCATGCCACCACCGAGAACAGTACTATTGCTTGCAAGATTGACCACCACTTAACGCGCGAATTGGTAGACTCTGCAGTGTTCCGATGCGTCCTTTCTCTGACCACGATATATTCCTGTTCATCTTTGACCGAAACCAGTCCAGCTGCCAACTTCCGTATTTCTCTTTCTATTGGAGCGACAACATCTAACGTCGCAAGCTATTAGCACAGCATTGGGGTGAGAAAAAATAAGACTGACCGTCTCCCGTAACATAGATGACGCCATGGACGTTGAAGCTGACCATCTTATCGGCGATGGCACTCATTTGGTTTGAGAAGCAATACTCGTGACGACCGTCTTTCTCCGCAGTAATAGCTAACTGGCCGGTTGATTGTCGAATTTGCTTTCCAAGGACCTTGCCAGTAGGGTCTGAAAGCTGTAGAGCCGAATGAGAAATGCCGTAGAACGGACGGGGGGTTTCTTTACCCAGAAATCAATGTCTAGATGTCCGCCATCCCCAACTTGATAAGTGACAGTCATCTGTGGAATGACACTCAGAGAGACCAAGAACTATCGGCAGAGAGGACCTGCCTTGTCATGTACATGGAGGTCTTCGAAGAAGCACTCCTTCTTTCCTGCAGGAACTTCAATAAGGTGGGCAGAGGCAAGAGATGAAAAAAGAAAGATGAGGGATAGACATGATAATAGAAAAGAATGGGTATACATGGTGGTGACTTTTTGGCAAGTGTTCACTGCAGACACGACACAAACGGAAATAGACCCCAGATTAGGGTTCCAGGGTCACGATACCTTGTATTTTCTATCATTGGCATCTTGACCTCTCCGTACTTCATCGCTAAACCACCACAACTACATCTCTGTTCCAAATGTCCGATAACGTTTCTGCTCTCGTTCCTAGAGTATGTTCTTGCTTTTTATTTCTCTGATCATCACGCCCTTGCAAAGCTATAGATCTTCTGACGATGTTTCCTCTACATTTCAGGAAGAAGAGGTCGATGTCCACTTCGAGCCCGTGATCAAACTTACTGAACAAGTCGAGACAAAGACCCTCGAGGAGGACGAGGATGTCCTTTTCAAGATGTATGTCTGTTGAATCAACGCGATCGTGTTAAATCAGCCCTCTAATCAACCCTTGCCCATCTGCACATGACAGGCGCGCGAAGCTTTTCAGGTTCGATAGTGAATCAACTGAGTGGAAGGAGCGTGGTACCGGAGACGTTCGTTTACTTTCTCATAAAGAGACCAAGAAGGTTCGGCTTGTGATGAGACGCGACAAGACATTGAAGGTTTGCGCGAACCATGTCAGTAAGTATCCATCGTTTCTCGCCTTTCTTCTGAGACAAGTTTTGATATTTTCCAAAGTCTCTGGGGACATGCGACTGCAACCCAATGTTGGATCTGACAGGAGTTGGGTCTGGAAAGTAGCTGCGGATTACTCTGAGCACCCTCCAACAGCGGAGACTCTTGCCATCCGATTTGCTAATCCAGAGAGTAAGTTGGATACCTTTCTGACTCATGTTTCAATCTAACTTTTTGAGTAGATGCCGCACTTTTCAAAGCCGCCTTCGAAGATGCGCAAAAGACCAATCTTTCGCTAAGCGGTAAGGCTGTCCCTGCTCCCACTGAAACTAAGGAAGAGGAAGAGGAAGAGAAGAAAGAGGAGAAAGAAAAGAAGAATACGGATGAGAAGAAAGATAAAGAGTAAATTTGATATCGCGGACGGTTCATCATCCAGATTCTTCTCATTTCGGATGATCGTCTACCTTTGCATGCAATACGGAGAATGGCCCATCTTGTAAAAAATTTTCCTTCTGCGAAACATTATAGATGTCTCTAAAGCACAATGAATTGGGTACATTACGAGATGATTGAACTATTGTTACAAATTTGTTCAGATAGTACATGTGGTTCCGCGATGAAAGGTATTCCCGTTTGTCATGATTTTCCTTTTGCGTAATTCCCTTCTTCAGTGGCCCAAGTTTCCCAAAATTGCACCGATTGTCCCTTCTTCCAGTATCCCGCTGGCAAGACACCTCTGACAGTGTCAGCTGTAATAAGTACATGGCAAATATCCTTCCAACCAGGATTAAGGACACTGTAAGCATGAAATTCAGATGGAGCACTCACAGATCCTCTGGGACGGTAGAATAATTTATACGTCAGATACCAAATAAAATTATCTGAACGGTACTTACGGTACTTCGTACATGGGATCGAGTAGGAGGGATTCCTGTTTTGGGAAAAAGTTCTTCAGTCATATTCCTGTTATCAACTAAGTGAGCTAACCATGATTCCACGTAATCCACGAGCTCCACCACCGCGTTCAAAAGCTTTCTTGCATATTTCATCAAGAGCAGCGCTAGTAAACCGGATCTCGACTCCAGAGTATGCAAATAATGACATATACTGCGAGATCAGCGAGCCCTTGACTTCCGTTAATATTCGTCGGAGGTCCGGGATTGTCAAGGGAGCCAGTGCAGTTATCGATGGGAGTCGCGAGATGAATTCAGGAATGAACCTTTGCGCTGTAAATGAGTATTGTAGGATCATGCATATAGAATTATTTTCTTACCCGTACTGCACAAGGTCTGAGACTTCGTATTAGCATGACAAAAGAATGCAATCATTTATGAATCATACCAGAGGTTTCGACAAGGTCTAGAGGGTTATGTACTGCCTTGCGGTTCGAGGTAAAGAATGGTAATGGGTTAGATTCTGACGCCAAGTTTGCAGTAAATCCGATGGACTGCAACAGGTACGAGCATCAGAAAAATTAAGAAACTAGGTTACTGCATAACGTACTCCTTTGGCAACACGTTTCTTAATAACCTTATCTAGGCCGACAAATGCGCCGCTCAAAATGAACAACACGTTCGTTGTATCAATATGATAGACATCCGATTTAGCTGGCATGTGTGAGGACAATTAGCTTACATTGCAACCTGAACGAGAAGACATTCAAAATTACTTACGCGTTGTGAGGTGAGGCACGCGCTGGCCGGCTCTTGGATTAGACGCACCAGTGCCGGGCGGGATCTCCACCGAGGTACCACCTTTAGCTTGGACAGTGACCACGGAACCTTCCATCATCCTCAAAAGGGCTTGCTGGACGCCCTCTCCTCCCACATCCCTTGATCCTTCTGTGCCAGACGCCGAACGGCGAGCAATCTTGTCGACTTCGTCTATATAGACAATTCCAGTACTGCAAGGAGATGAGTTAGTAACAATCGGTGCTGAAAAAACTTACACTACCTGGCACGTAATGGGTCATAGTTGGCTGCTTGGACCTAAGGAAAATCAAAAACGTTAAAAGGAACAAAGGAAAGATGACTTACAAGCCGCTGAATGGCCATGTCAACGTCTTCGCCAACATCTAATATGCACATAGATTGGAAGACAGCCACGATTGTTATATGGGGACTTACATCCTGCCTGATTTCAAGTTGAGAATGTGGAAGTAAATATAAGAATGAACTGACTTGCCTGAGTGAAAGAGGTAGCATCGCTGACGGAAAAAGGTACGTCAAGGACTTTGGCCAATGTTCGAGCGAGAAGCGTTTTTCCTGAAGGCAGTTCCAACTTCGTCATGTCAAGTAAGTTGAGCATGGCTTACCGGAACCCGTTGGCCCCCTTCAACATGTTCAGTAAAAGAAGTGCAGTGGCACGTCTGAATACCCACAAAATTAGTACATTGCTCTTTTCAAATAGAGGGGGCGTTTCTTGAGTACGCAAAGAAAGAGGCGGAAATTTCTTTCGTAGGGGCCGTAGCCGAGCTGAGGAGACAAGGGGTTCTGTAACGGAAGTCATGTATGGTACTTGGAATGCTATTATTTCGAAGCAGACCTTGGTCAGTGCCACTTTCCTCTGATCCATAGAGTATATTCTCAGGTTCCTGATATTCAAGATTGGCACGGACGCGATTGTAATGGTTGAACACTCTGTGGCACTGACGATCAATAACGACACTAAACATTGATGGGTTCATTCTGCCTACGCAACAGAGAGGACTTTCTTTGCATTTTCTTGTCCAATAACAAACTGATTCAGATAATCCACCAGCTAACGTGATATCAACTTGTATCAGAGGCAAGGTCTGGATATCATGGACTTTGGACCCACCTGACGGGGTGTGGCAAGACCAAAGCCAGGAGGATATCGAGGTACATCATTTTCATGGCTCTCCGGTATCATATCCCGGGGTTGAGTGCGGAGTGTTCTGACACTGGATCGTGTGTGATTGATTCCGAGGGAAATGGGCTTGATTTTGAGAGGCCTCATGGCGATTTAAAGTTGTGGTACAATAGAGGGGGTATATAGTAGATGATGATGAGGTGCTAGGCCACGATTGTCCTTATTTAGGCTGACATCACCGGAGTGTCCAAACAGACTCAATTCAATCTCTCCACTCAACTTACTATGCCCAGGCACTCACGCTCGCGTTCACGGTCTCCTCATAGAGGGCGCGACGAAGGAGAGCAACAGTCGTCTCGTCATAAGTCTAGGAACGAACGTGATTACGATGGTCGAAGCAGGAGCAAGGATAGGGATAAGGAGTCCCGCCGACACAAAAGGGATAGAAGCAGAAGTCGAGATCATGACCATAAAGACAAGAAGTGAGTATATTTGCTCCAAATTTAAGAAAGTTGGATATAATGCTATTTCAGGCGTAAACGAGATAAGTCAGAAGACAGGAAGGCTAGAAAGGCAGAGAAAAGGCGCATCAAGGAGGAAGAGGAAGCTCGACATGCAGCTGAACTGAGCATATACAGTGCCACGGACAATCCGTTCCATGACATCAATCTTGGCCAGCAATTTAGTTGGCACAAAAAGAATGAAATGGACCGCAAGAAAGGCCTTACGTTGGCAGAAGCTCAGAGGAGGGATGCCATACGACGTCAAGAAGCCAAGGAGGAACTTGAACGGCTGAATCGTCGACGGGCTGAACGAGAGGTTGAAGCTAGACTGCGAGAGGAAGAAGAGCTCAGAATGTCGCGTCTGCAAGAGTCGGCACAGATGTCGGAGTGGTTGTCGAAGGATGGAGAGTTCCAATTAGAACAAGAACGAAGGAGAGCAGCTATTCGAATCAAAGAAAAGCGGGCCAAGGCAGTGGACTTCTTGGCTCTCAATTTGAAGTATGTCAACCCCCCCTCTACGGAGGCAGAAAACGAAGACGATGAAGATGCTGGTCTCGAAATTGATCTTGATGAACCTTACAATATATTTGGGGTGAGTACCTCTAGTTTCAATGGACGTAAGCTAGGTACTGACAACTATATAAGAGCTTGTCTACCGAACAAACTTACGAATTACATGATGACATTGAACACTATCTCACTTTAGAAAAATCGGATGTTAACATCGACTTTTGGACTGTAAGTTTCTTGTTGTCTATAAAATAACTAATATGCTCTCTCATACACATTCAGAATATGATGGTAGTCTGCAAGGATCGCCTGGATCGTTTACAAGCAAACAAGCGCATGGGTGTTGAAGCGGCGGCTGCAGTGGAAGCCGATATAGCGGCTCTCCTCTCAGGAAAGACATATGACGATTTAGCGTCTCTTCAGCGTCGTATTCAGGAGAAACTCACCAGTGGCGAGCCAGTGGATACTGATTATTGGGAAAATCTCCTGAAGAAACTGCTTGTTTACAAGGCCAAGGTTTTTTTTTCCCTGGCTCTGTCACTAATTTGACTAAAAGGTATTTTAGGCAAAACTCAAGGGTTTGCATGAAGTTGTCGTTCGCAACCGCCTGGAACAACTTAGAAAACGGCAACGTGACGAAGCATTGCAAGCCCAGGAGGAACTGCTTGCTGGCGTTGCTAGATTGGCGTCTCGCAGGAATCCCTCTGAAGCTGTGGTAGACACAGAAGCCGTCGAGGAAATCGTCCCTGCAGAAGACGTTGAAGCATACGACCGCGCTATGAGCCCTCCGCTCATTAATATTACCAAGCTATCGCAGGAGGAACGGGAAATTGATATCATCACCGAAAAAGAGGATCGTCGAGCCCTGGTACGTTGACATGGAAAAATAAGGACATTTCTTGTCTGACCCGTTACTCTAGTTTGAACAACGTCGCACCGTGGCAGCATCTCGATTTGTTCCAAAAACCGCGCGTCCTACGGTTGTCGAGACACAGACGGAAGAAGCTGCAAGTAGTGCCGATCTTGCTTCCGAGGCTCTCTACAGAGCCGAAGCAGAGAAAGATCTCGACGAGGAAGAGGAATTATTCAATCTTGAAGAAAACATCGCCAATCCAACTAGCTATAACTGGGAGGATAAATATCGGCCTCGCAAGCCAAGATATTTCAATCGTGTGCACACCGGTTATGAATGGAACAAGTACAACCAAACACATTACGAGTAGGTGATTGATAGTCCGCATATCTGATATTGCTGATAATCTTTCCAGCACGGACAATCCTCCACCGAAGGTTGTGCAAGGCTATAAGGTCTGTCCATTTCTTGATTTTTTTTTGCAATATCATTCTGACATGACTTTAGTTCAATATATTTTACCCAGACCTCATCGACAAATCCAAGGCTCCTACATATAAAATTGTTAAAGAGCCCGGAAATGATGAAACGGTGCTTCTTCACTTCAGCGCTGGTCCTCCATATGAAGATATTGCATTCCGCATTGTCAATCGGGAATGGGAGTTCTCGCATAAACGGTAAGCATAAACTTATTTTCGGTTGTCAGTCGCATTGACCCCGTCGACGAACAGTGGATTCCGGAGTAGCTTTGACAGAGGGTGCCTTTCGTTGTGGTTCAACTTTCGACGTAACGTGAGTCTTATTTGGCTTCAAATTTTTATTCAATGCTCACTATGGGAATAGTTCTACCGTAAATGATGGGAAAGTGGACCCTTATTTAATTGTTGTTCTGGTTCGAGGACATCTTTCCTTATTTTTCACTTGTTAATTCTCGACGTAGATTGGATACGATAACCTTCCTAAATCAATCTTTACGTTACCAGCGCATTTCTATTTTACATTCCCTCGGACGTCAGGCGGTACATCTTTCTGTTGCACAAGTGTCAACCGCATTGTTTTGACTGTATTTGCCTACTTGATCAGACCTTTGCCATGTATGTAGAGGTGGCCATCTCGTCTGTGATCATGAATCATGATCACTTACAAGGGCAGGTCTTCGGCCCACTGGCACATGTTTCCAGGGAGTACCCTCAACAGCTTTCCTTCCATGGCCCCAAATTAAGGTGTATTTAAGACAGTGCGTTTGAGTTATTCAGCCTGTTCCCATCGTTCAACATGCCCTCGTTTTATATTGCATCGTCTCATTCATTTTGTTTCGTACAGCTGGGCTAACATCTAGCAGTCAAATGCTGTGCAGGACTCGCTGCCCCTCCTTCCGATTTGCAATACCCCCATCAAAGTTTCCAACTCAGACAATGAAAACGTCGATTTGAATTTATACCTTCCCAAACAGTATTATCTACATCAATCAAAAACAACGAACCAACTCGGCCATAACGATGACGCCCTAGGAAAATCTGACAACGCTGAAAATGCCTTATGTACAGAACCTTTTTATTGGGGCATAAAGCGAGCCCTCGAGACCCCATTTTCTCCTCGCATACAGATGAACAAAAGGTCGAAGAAGGCCCCGTTGCGTCGGTACCTACAGAATACGAATACAGTTCCCCAAAACAAGGGTGCCGCTTCTTCAACCCCTATAATTGCCCCATCCGTCGAATGGCTCCCCGTTAGCGGAGAGTCATCTGCAAATGCCTCCAAAGAATTTTTGCAACGTACTGTGCATTTACCTGACGTTGACCTTGTATATAAGGAGGGCTGGCGCCTATTTCTAAAAAATTAACTCCATTGACGATGGGGGATTTAGGCCCATGGTTTGCGTATGTCGTCATATGCCATGTAGCATGTCGGAAAACCGCTAAGGGCATTATAATGCCGATAATGCCGGTAATGCGGAGCCTTAATTATAATCCAATTATAACGCAAAGTGGATATTCCGTAATTCGGCATGCCAATTATAATGCTCGAGCTCGATTATAAGGCACAGGGCCTATGTTAGGAAAATGGAAGCAGTGCCTCCGGGCACTTTCCTTATTTCGTTCTTACCTTTGTATTTCGGCTCTCACGATTCTTACTTACTTACTTACTTACCTAACACTGTCGAAATTAAGTGGCATACGCGTGAATCGAACATGAGACTTACCTGAAATAATAACCTTGAGACGTGTATAACTTACCGCTGCGCCATAGCGCTTTTTCATGGAAAGGAACCTAGAGCTTCAAAGCAGCCAGTGACCGCCAGTGACCGCACCTTCCTAAAACGGCCTGATTAATCAAAGTCCCTATATTTTCCTATCCAGACACTACAGTGGTCTCCTCCCTACTTTTAGCTGCTTAATGTCAGTGATAATTGATGTAAAATATAAAATATCTAATTGCACTTTGAATGACAGTCAAACCTTTGGGGGATCACGCAGAATCGACGTTGAACTCAATGCCATATAAACCAACCGATAGCTCGGGACTTGATCACTCAGACCGCTTAGCCGGCTCCGGCATTACCGAACATCCGATTTGCATTATCTTATCAGTCCCTTTGATTATAATTCGGCCAGTAGAGCTATAAATGGAATCGGGGCATCATAATGTGCATTATAACGGGGTTTGCCTGGGAAATAATGCGCACCGCATTATAATGCCCTCCGGGGTTTTCCGACACACGTCATGATAAAGCGTGCACGCCCCCGTAAGTTTTGACTTCATCAATTCCAACCAACTCCTAATTTGTGGCGGCATCTCTATCCAGTTCAATGACACTGACCGAAACAACCATTAAAGACTTGACAGATACTTTTTGCGCCTTCGTGGGCTATTACTCAGGCCCTCCTGAATTGGTGTTTTTGGCGATTTATTATGTAGCATATCTTCTTCCTAACGGTCTTTTAGACGCTAAAGATCTCTTCGCCTTGAATGGCTTGGCCGCTGCCAGGCGGCTTTTAATTCTCTCATTGTCCTTAGCTGTCAAATGTTTTGAAGATCGAAGCTTTCGCCTTACAGAAAGTAGGAACTTATCCTACTCCACCGATCACATTTAACTGCTTGACCTTAGTATCTGCACAGTCTTCCAATCGTATCGAGCTCTCGGGATAAGCGCGTTGCAAGCATTCGATTACCGCATCTTCTTGCTTCGCGATCAATGGACTAAACATCTAACCAACCTCCTTAACTGGACGAGAGAACCGAAAAGCCATCTCCAGGCCATATATCTTAGAAAAATTCGCTTGCTTCTTGTCAACGCCGCCGCTCAATCGCCCTCAGGAATTCAATGGAACTCATATCACTCCATCGTTCCGTCACCGTCCTCGATCAGCAAGGTCCACGCAGGCTTATTGGCGGGCCTGAATTTACCAGCTCACCGCCTACAAGCCGCAAACGAAGTCATCGCCGACAACCCATGTATGCGACGACTTACCCCTGCGGACTTCTGACACTGCACACAGACATGGAGCCATTCCACTGGGGTTTTGGCAAGTGGTTGTAACTGCTTCTGCCTATGTATTATAATATATAATATATGTTGTCAAACTTTCATCACTAGCAAATTCACCTTCGATGTGACATGTATCTCTATTATTTTACTGTCTCATGCCGAAAACAGCGAACTTGCGAAGGAATATAAGAAATACTTATCATTGCAAGGCTCGGACACTGCTCGGGGCCGATTAATAATGAAAGGTCATGTGACTCAATATTACGTCGCGACTCGAAAATCCAAGTTGGCGCCTCTGACCTCAGCATCTTCCATCTCGTACTTCTACTACTCAACACCACAAGCCGTCTTAACAACTCTTTTTTCTTTCTTCATATAGTCAGTTTTTGCTGTTGCGATGGCCGAATCCTCTAGTCTTGCCAACAAAATGGATATCGACGAGGCCGCGATCGATGAAGGCCTGTATTCCCGTCAACTGTAAGCAGTGGCGTCTTATTTACGTCTGGTCGAGATCGCTCACCTTCTTGCATTGACTAGTTATGTACTGGGTCACGAAGGTATACATTAGACTGTTCTGCGATTTGGATGATTGATAACCTCGTTCACAGCCATGAAGAAGATGGCTGCCTCCAACGTCTTAATTGTAGGCATGAAAGGTTTAGGCGTTGAAATCGGTAACTACGATCCACTGTCGCACAATTTACCGAGGTAATTAATGATCTTTTTCCAGCTAAGGACATTGTGCTTGCTGGTGTTAAGTCGGTTACTATCTACGACCCAGAGCCAGTCATTATTCAGGACCTTAGCACGCAAGTGAGTCATGGATGACAGTTCTCGAAGGCTCTTTGCTAACAGATGCATTATTAGTTCTTTTTGCGCCCCGAAGACGTCGGAAAGCCCCGAGCCGCAGCTACTCTACCTCGACTTGCAGAATTGAATACTTATGTTCCTGTTCGCGATCTTGGTGGAAAGCCAGGGGATGAGATTACAACGGAACTGGTCAAGGGTTTCCATGTATGCGCCATCCTTTTTTTTTGACTTCGTCTTTGACTGGAAGCTTTCTAGGTGGTGGTCCTTTGCAATGTACCCTACAAGAAACAGTTGGAGATAAATGACTGGACTCACGCGAATGGCGTCCACTTTATCGCTGCGGAAACGAGGGGTCTCTTTGGGTTGGTTTTTTTCCTTTGCGGGTTGCTAAATTCTCCGTTAACGTCAACATCACCAGATCAGCGTTCAATGATTTCGGTCCCAAATTCACTTGTGTGGATCCTACTGGCGAACAACCTCTTAATGGCATGATTGTTTCTATTGACAAGGTTTATTCATTTCATCTTGGTGATGGACAAGAAGCTTATGTACGATTTCTTTATAGGATAAGGAAGGTATTGTGACATGTCTGGACGAGACAAGGCATGGTCTGGAAGACGGTGATTTCGTAACGTTTTCGGAAGTTCAGGGCATGGCTGAGCTCAATGGTTGTGAGCCTCGGAAGATTACCGTCAAAGGGCCGTACACTTTCAGTATCGGTGATACATCAAACCTCAGCGATTACAAGACGGGAGGCATATTTACGCAAGTTAAGATGCCCAAAATCTTGAATTATGTATGTACCCTTGGTTTTTCCATTTCTTACTTAATTGCTAACATATCTTTAGAAACCTCTGAGAGATGCCTTGAAGAGCTCCGAATTTTTAATCACTGACTTCGCAAAATTTGATCGTCCTCCCGTCCTTCACGCCGGATTCCAAGCTCTTTCGGAATTTGTCTCTAGGAGCAACCGTTTGCCAAGACCAAGAAATGAAGAGGATGCGACTGCTTTGGTTGCTTTAGCGAAGCAAATAGATAGTGAAGTAGATGAGAAGGTATTGAAGGAACTGGCTTATCAAGCCACGGGTGATCTCTCTCCCATGAATGCGGTCCTAGGAGGATTTGTTGCACAGGAGGTGCTTAAGGCATGTTCTGCCAAATTCCACCCAGCCTTCCAGCATGTGTATTTCGACTCTCTTGAGTCGTTGCCCGACAACCTACCTACAGAAGTAGAGTGTCAACCCACTGGCTCCAGGTACGATGGGCAGATCGCTGTTTTTGGAAAGCCCTTCCAAGAGAAAATTACCAATCATCGTCAGTTCCTGGTAGGATCTGGCGCCATTGGTTGTGAAATGCTGAAGAATTGGAGTATGATGGGCGTTGGTTCTGGACCAGACGGACTCGTCCACGTTACAGATTTGGACACCATTGAGAAAAGCAATCTGAACCGCCAGTTTCTCTTCAGGGCGAAGGACTTAGGCCAATTCAAGTCAGAGGTGGCAGCTGCGGCTGTCGCAGAGATGAATCCCGACTTGAAGGGGAAGATCTTAGCGAAACAGGAACCTGTAGGCCCTGCAACGGAGAGTTCGTAATCTTTTTCCTTCTGCTTCTTGTCCTTACCTTCTTTTCTAGATATCTACGACGAGGCTTTCTTTGCAGGCATTGATGGGGTCACAAATGCGCTAGACAACATCAAAGCCCGTAAGTCATTTTAACTCGCCTGCAGCGGAATGCCTAACATTTTCATTTGCAGGTCTGTACATGGATCAACGATGCGTTTTCTATCGCAAACCTCTTCTCGAATCGGGAACTCTCGGAACCAAGGGAAATACCCAAGTCATCATCCCAGATCTCACTGAATCCTACTCTTCGTCACAAGACCCTCCTGAGAAAGAGACACCCTCGTGCACGATCAAGAACTTCCCAAACGCCATAAACCACACGATTGAGGTGCGTATGCTTTCATTTTACGAAGTCATGATCTCAAATTCTCTTAGTGGAGTCGAACCCAATTTGACAACTTGTTCGTCAAACCTGCTCAAGCCGTCAATGCTTATCTTTCGGAACCAAACTATTTGGAAAGCACCCTCAAGTACTCCGGCCAGCAGAAGGAGCAAGTCGACCAGATTGTGTCATATCTTGTCCGCAACAAGCCCTTGACATTTGAGGAATGCATTATCTGGGCTCGACTGCAATTTGAGCGCGACTATAACAATGACATCCGTCAGCTCTTGTTTAGTTTACCTAAGGATGCAAAGACGAGTACCGGGCAGCCATTCTGGAGTGGTCCTAAGAGGGCCCCTGATCCGCTTACTTTCAATTCCAACGACGTAAGCCCTCGCCGATGTTTGTGCTTGAGACGAGATCTCACACTGTCATTTCTTTAGCCAATTCATTTGGACTACATAATTGCTGCGGCCAACTTGCACGCTTTCAATTACGGACTTCGTGGTGACACAAACCGAGAATTCTTCCGCAAGGTAGCGGATTCCGTTATTGTACCAGAATTCAGCCCGAAGAGTGGTGTGAAAGTTCAAATTTCGGACAACGATCCCGTACCTCAGAACAATACAACAGATGACGATCCGGAAGACTTGACCAGCAGTCTGCCTGCACCCTCTTCTCTTGCGGGTTACCGTCTCAATCCATGTGAATTTGAGAAGGATGACGATACCAACTTCCACATCGACTTCATCACGGCTGCAAGCAATCTACGCGCCATTAACTACTCCATCAACCCAGCCGACAGACACACAACGAAACAGATTGCTGGCAAGATCATCCCCGCCATCGCTACTACCACCTCTCTTGTTACTGGGTTGGTCTGCCTGGAGCTCTACAAGGTACCTACCAAATTCTTTTGACCCCATTTTTTTTCCGCTGACAAACTTCATCCAGGTAATCGATGGAAAGAAGAATCTTGAAGCGTATAAGAACGGATTCGTGAATTTGGCTTTGCCATTCTTCGGCTTCTCTGAGCCAATCGCGGCTAAGAAGTCCAAGTATGGCGAAGTAGAATGGACCCTCTGGGATCGCTTTGAATTTAAGAATGATCCAACTTTGAAGGAAATCATCGCGTTCTTTGAAAGGGAGCACAAGTTATCGGTCACCATGGTCAGCCAAGGTGTCAGCATGCTGTGGAACTCTTGGATCGGGAAGAAGAAGGTCAGTGCCATTCATTACCTATACTACGTCGTCAGTGCCCTGACCTATTTTCTATCCTTAGAGTGACGAAAGGCTACCAATGAAGTTCAGCCAACTGGTGGAGCATGTCAGCAAGAAACCGATTGCGCCTCATGTCAAATACCTCATTGTTGAAGTCATGGTCAGCAACGAAGAAGATGACGATGTCGAAGTAAGCATGCATGCTAAAGCCCTGATGATATCCTGTCTGACTTTGGAAATTTAGGTTCCGTTCATTGTGGTTCGCATCTGATGACATTACACTTTTGGAATTACCTTCGTCCTTCGGAAGCTTTACTTGATATATGTGGAAGCGAAGAAGAATAAACACAATCACTTGTAATACCGCAATAGATCATAACGTTTTCACTCTGAATTTTGAGGACATCAGAAACACTGTGTATTGTTATCCATATCCAGATACTCGCTGCAACTATATGACCGAAGTTTGCATAAGTATTTACATAACAACAACGATATCATGTACGGGTAATATGAAGTGGGGGTGTGAAGCGGATCATATGAAGGATGGGTTGGAAAATAAGGAGGCGAAATGAGGAAGGTCGATGCCGACAGGGGCAATATAGGGAAGAGATGAAGCGCAAAAGAAAGGGGATTTTTTTGTGCTTTTATATATGACGCCTAGAATCAGGTGAACGCGGCGAAAAAGACACGGAAAAGAGAAATTCATGAACATGTAAAATATGCCGATACTGGTGACGAAATGGCAGGTAGCAAGGTCGATTAGTGTGGATAGGTAAAAGGGATAAATACCGACGAGAGAAAACGAGGCGCAGTCCCTTCCAGGACGTACACAATGCGTTTCAAGAGGTTTGACGGAAAATATCGACAGCGCACGTTAATCAGTGCAGAAGGTTCGAATAAAAAAAAAAGAAGAGTCCAGTGCAGACCTGACACAAAGAAATTCCTGGACAGACCGAGTGAAAAAAGAACAGCAGAATGGCCTTTCCTCTCTTTCGCGAATAACGGAACATGGGGGTGACGACGGGGCTGTCGAACCGGGAGAGCACGGTAACGACTGTGTGGAGTTGCGGAGCAGAGGGTTCCGAGGAGGTGAGATGACGATGATGATGATACTTTGTGAATGTGCGGGTCCTACAAAACCCAGACAAGTCTTGAAATGGGCAAGGCTGAAGATAGATGACAAGGAGAACGTAGCAGATAACGACCCAAATTTCACAATTGAAAGGGAAGATAGAAATAGTACAACGCGCATGATTCGAAAAGTCTTGAGAGGCGATGGAAGTGGAACTAGTCCCCGAATCTACATGAAAAACAGCGTAGCCGGGATGCTGGTCAACGGTAGTGTAGTGTTGATGTTGAGTCGATGAAAGATAAATGTTGACGGCGAAAGAAACGGAATCTAGAGAGGCAAGAGACTGAGACTGAGAGAAAAAAAAGGCCGCCCAAGTTGTGCAGCACTTCCTGAAGTCGTTCAAGAATGTGCTTGCAGCGCACAACATTTACCAGGCAGGTTGCATACCGACTGTAGGTACATGAATAAAAGCCGGGCCAGGATAATAATGGCCGGCAGCCTCCATCCACCTATGGTCGTTCTCAGGGTATTGCAAATATTCGTTGGCAGTCATCCGAAGATTATCGCACTTGTACTCCAACTGCGTCTGAGAATATGACCGGATGTGGTCATGCGACATTAGCAACTCCTGTTCATAGGACTGAGACATAGAGCGCGAATGAGGGGTAGGATTGGAGGGGATGTACCCCAACGGGTGGTAACTGTGCTGGTTGATGCCAAATACGGACGGCACGTCATACATGTACCCTGTTTGCGATTTTATGGGCATATATGTGGAAGCGCTCCAATTCTGGCTGTATGCAACTTCACGGTTGGCTGGATAGGCCATGGCGAGCAGAGCGGGGGCCTGTACAGCAACATACTGACCGCTGACACGATTCCTATCCCTGAGAATAGGTTCATCACCTGCAGGACTCCATTTCGCTGGTGGAGGAAGCGTCTTGACGGCCCGTTCATATATGTTCCATTTGTCAACGGATACACTGTCGAGCGGAGCAACCTGTGAACCTAATTTGCTAGCACGACGCTTAGGCATATACTCTTCCCTAAGAGGACCATCTTCGTCAAGGTCGATTTCGAAGTCCATGGCCTGCTCCTTCTCCTGTCTTTCCCTCAGTCTTTCCGCCAAACCCAGAAAGAACGGCTGAGGAATTTTAGCTGAGGAATTGCACGTAGAACCCTGAAGAATTTCTTCGATCGAAAGGCGAACGATTGAATGAGGATTGGAGGATGGCCTAGAAATCGGTTGTAGGTAGGTAGGTGCAGACAAAGATTGATGGTAAGCGAAGACATGAGAGATCCATTCCGACCACTGTTGTGAAGAAATCGAGAGGTCATAATTGAAGATATCCAGAGCGAGCGATTCCAGGTTATTGAGGGTTTCCAAAGGGATATTGGAAATGGAGTGCCTATGAAAACTCAAGGTCAGACACTACGTTACGAAACGGATGGAGAAAGATTGTACATACCAGGTCTTATTGCTGAACGTATGGTCATCAAGCCATTTGTTGGACAGCATACAACCAAGGACGACAAGACGGAAAGCAGCACTTGCTTCTACAGTGTCGCGCTCCAGTCCTGTGCCGGTGTCCAATAGCGTAGCTCGGAGTGCATTCTCTTTTACAAACTCCCCAGTGAGAGGCGCTGACCTAAAGCATACAGGGAGGCGGACAATGTACCAGATGGACAGGAACACCGCAGACGGTTGCAGCAGGGTGGATAACAACAACGAATGGATGGATGGTGCCAAGTAGGAAGGAACCGCAACTGCGTAAGGCCCGGCATTTATCCTGCAATAAAAATTCATGTCAGATTTGGAAGGAGTCAGGACAAGATGCTTCATACTTACGAAGGCTGAGTAAAAGCAGGCGGCAAATTGAACCCTGTGGTACAAATCTTCCAGACGTAATTGGCAACCCATTCGGACAAGGGTTCCGCAAGCTTCTTGTATCCGCTGGTGGCACCGAAGGTAACAGTGTCTGAGATTAGGTCCTGCTGTCCGGGAGCATCAGCAATGGTCGGAAAGATGGGGACAGCCTGATACACGTCGGGTATGACTTGTTTTTCTTGGTGATCTTCCACATGAGCGCTGCGCTCCACGTACAAATCGTCCAGTACGGCATGCTGCGCACCGGCTACAGCACGATCAACGAAATCCCCAAAGGGTGTAAGAGGTTCCAAGGGACTGGAGCCGCTATCTGGGCCACTGGCTAAGCCTGGGGACTGATCTTCGAAGATGGGAGAGAAAGCGCCGGGATGGTAAGATCGATTGCAAAGAGTTGCCGAATCGGTAAGAAAGCCGAGAGGAGACGAATCACTGCTGTAGGTGTGAGGCTGAACTCTGCTTGCGGCGGCAGCAAGAACATTTTGGCCGATCGGTACGTCATCGTTCTGCTGGAGGGCGGAGTGAAGCATTCCCCGGGACGAGGATGAGTTATCGAGGACCATCTGGACATCGATACTTTGAGGTGCGGTGAGCTGCTCAGTGGCATGGATGACCTTGATGGGTGCTTGGTCATATTCGAAGAAACCATGCACGGGCGGGATACACGCTTCAGCGGGTGCCCCTTTAATGACTGGCGCGTTGCCCGCGCCAGCCAACCCTAGGTAAAAATCCTGCGTGTGATGATGTTGCGCAGACAGACGATCGTCATCCAAAGAGAGCCGCTGGCTGGGCCTCCTCCAGGAAGGCAGAGAGCTGAGCCACTCCTCCCGAGTGGAGGGTGGTGGCAGCTCCTGTGGCGGGCCAGGCAGGAAGCCTGGGAGAATGTGGGTCTGGATTGTCTGACCTACTGCACGATGAGAGCGTTTGACAACGGGGTGTGCAAGTGGTTTAGATTGACGAGGAACGGGAACTGGCATCTGCACGAAAAGAAAGACGAGAGCTAAGCGCCAAGCAACGACAAAAAAATGCGCTGATGACGACAAAGACCCAGGTCCAAGTGGGGCTCCTTGCTGCGAAAAGAGCGGTTATAAGAGAGCGGCGGGTGGCAATGGAGGTCGTAAGGGCTGTCGTTAAGAGTACGAGAGGAGACAGAGACGGAAGCGGGAGGGGCTGGCGGTGTTGGCAAACGCACAGCGAAGGCGTGCCTTTTTGAAAGAACCGAAGAGAAAAAAGCAGATGAAAGAGGATTTGATGAGCCCAGCTGCAAAATGCTTTTTTTCACCACGGAACAAGAGTCGGACGCCCGCCTCAGTCGTTGTCCGAGTTGGAAGGGGAGAGTTGGACCTGGCAACTAGAATCGACGACTGGGAGTGGGTCGATCCGCCGGGTGCGAGCGAGTTGGCGGTTTTTTCACAACAATCAACCATCCACCTTATATACTCTGCTGATGTAAGCCTCACACACACCCCTCTCTCTGTGACTAGAATGAATGTCGACAACAATGGCCAGCCTGCACCTGCAGACTCCATAACTCTCGGTCAGTTAAAGGCTATGGTCACCACTGCTCAAAAGCCCAAAGTGAGCTCTTTGCTCTCACCAGTGGCCCCCATCTCATCGTTGCGCAGCAATCCCTCTTTGACTTCAAATACGATGACGAGGATACCGTCATGAATGAGATCGAGGAGTTCTACTCCTACATTGAGATGCCCCAGGTCGCAGAGAACATGAAGGCTTGGGAGAGCTCCTTCCATGATGGCATGTCTTCCTTCCAACCCATCTCCACATGTCGTAATAATAGACCTCAGGCGACTGGACCAGGGCACCCCTGCCAAAACGACGCACGCATGTCGAGTTTCTTCTCGAAAGCTTGGAGCATCGCGATACCCAAGTTCGCTTCACGAATGCTCGCCGTCTGTTCTATGTTCTACAAGGTCCCTCATAAAACCACTCTCTGCCTTGACCTTGCTCACCATCTATCAGGCACTTTTGGAGAAACCGTGTCTCCAGAACACCAGTTACATTGGATATTCGAGAACTGTAAGGTTGTCAGGGCGGCGAACGGCGTCAGCAACATAGTAGAGGCTTTGAAGATTGCTGGCCGTAAACACGATCTCTTATGGTGTGTTCCGGTCAATGCACGCGTTCATAAAGCGGTTCTGATCGCTTCATTCCTACGTAGCAATATCACCGACCAGCAAGCCGCGCACCTCCATATTTCTCTTCAAGACAAGGCAGATCTCGTCGAGGAAGTCTTGACCGAGGTGTCCGTCTACCTGGGAATGTTATACCATCTGATCGAGGTATTCAAAGGTCACGATGATTTTGCAGACGAGTTGAGTGAGTAGTATTTGAAAATCATTAGCGACGCTTCTTGTCTGAACCAAGCCCTACAGTGGCCTTGGACCCTCCGTTACCTGTGTACTTGTTCAATGTCGTGTCGAATCTTCGCGACAAAACGGCGAAAGGATATCCCATAAAGAAGGTGAGATCGCGGCTCGTGACCCCTATTGATTGCATTTAACGTCGTGTCTAGTTGCTCCTAGTATTGTGGAAAACGTTGCTTACGTGCTGGGGTGGAATACGCGATCATGCCCGTGTCAAAAAGTTGGCACGAGAGCTTGCTGGCCTTCCGCCAGTCACAGAAAATGGTTCGAATCAAATCATATCTCCATAGCGTAAACTAATATGATATACCCAGCCGACAAAATCAAATCCTCTCCGCTCGACATTGAAACGTTCCATAACGAGACCGCTGTCAAATACCCAACATTCACCCCCCCTCCTGACCCGTCACCCTCATTAGTCCAGGCGCCTGTGGCCAAATCGATCAACCCATCCGCCCTTACAAGTCGACTGGCCAAAGCATACTCTCCCATCCCCGTTCGACACCATTACCACCATGACGAGATCGAAGGCGCCTCGCATGGTGGTCACAATTCAGGAATGCCGACTCAATTCCATCAACCGCAAAATCAGAATCCTGGATATCGCCACAACCCACAGCCGGCCACGCCGGCGCCCTCTCCTCCACCATCACCCAAGCCAAAGAAACAACAATATCAAACGGACCAGACACGCCCTTTCCTGTTCCCTTTTTCCCGTGCTCAGGCAGGGAAGGAACCAAGATTGGTGCCCTTTGCTATAGATGAAGCTAACAGGCTTTATAATCGCCATATGTATATCAGTTTGTCTTTATACCAAATGTGGAGGACGAGAGAGGATTGCATGACTGCGGAGAGCGGTTTGGAGCGGATGCCAGGGACAGATGCTGAATTCAAGTCATCGACTTTTAACCCAGACGTAAGGGTCCTTTATTAACTCTGCTTAGAACCCTTTGACTTGGAGCATAGGAACTAGAATCAGGAGAGCCCTTGCCTGACGTGGCGTTATTGGACAAGATGATAGAGGATGCCACAAAGGCTTTGGAAAATGCGCAAACCAGTGCCGACAAGAGAAAGGCCAAGGAACGCAGAGAAGATCTCATGCGCTTGAAGAGGGTCGAACAAATCTACGTACGTGATCTATTTTCACTTATGTTTACTTATTTTTTTACTTCTGCGTCGCAGGGTGCCATCCTCCCAGTACTTTCAGGCTGGGTTCTTATCCTTCTTAAACTATTGCTAGCCACAGTATCTGCTAGCACAAATATGCAGAACCCTCAATCTTCCACCTCTTCGGTCTTCCCTCCTACAAGCATATCACGTACGAATCGTGCCTTTTCATGACCGTTGTAAACAATCTAACAAGTGCCTGTAGCGCAGGAACAACCTCCGTCTGCACCGCCCACCCTAGACGACATCGACGTAACGCGTCATCGCGAAATCACATCCAAGGCTGTCTCTGCGATTTTGTTGTTGGTGCTGAAGTGGTTCAAAGTGTCTCGCAAGTCCCTTGATGACTCCCTATCTAGCTTTCTTTCTAAAGCAGTATTCTAGATGTCATGAAATTTCATCACCTTGGCCAACATTTACTTGATACAAATTGCCTCCTATTGATCTTGAAGATGTTCGGTCTGCAAGAAGTGACCAACTCGGTTGTTTCGAAATCGGACTCTCCGGAAAACAAGTGAGATCGAGATTTTGCCTTGCAACTGCGAAACATCACTAATAAGGGCCTTGCAAAGCTTCTTTCGCTATTGTCAAACTAACCTATCGAAGAATCCACAGCCCTTACAACCCGAGGAAGACTTGTACCGTTCTCCAAAGCAAACCATTCGCAAGGTCACCATTCTACCCAGCGGAGAAAAGAGAGAAGAAGAAATAGAAATCATTACTGAGTATTCATGGCGAAACTTTTTCTCGACTATCAATTTTGCCAAAATCATGCAGAAATTATCCAAGGGCAGATCCCATCGTATTTGGATGCTGGTTCAGTACAAGAGTTCTGTAGGTCTACTCATATCCCGTTCTGTGCAGTGGGTTTACTCCAGTCGTAGGCGGTTCTAAAACGCGTCTTGAGGGTTAACCACCCCTTGCTTCAACTTCTTGTGTTAAAGTTGATCAAGAGCCAAGTGCCATTTTGTGGTCGTAAATGGAGACAATGTATGACTTTTTGAACGTCCCTTTTCATATTTCTGACAGTGACGCACGGCAGCTAACATGAAAGTGATAACCTCAATATATCTGAACTGTCGGCCAGATCTCAGAGACGAATGGTTGGCTGGTATTGAGCCCGACGACGCAGGGGAAGCTCAGGCCCAAGAGCAGGCATTACGTCATCTTGTCAAGTTTTGTACGTGTTCGTACTTCAAAAAGTTTCCTGACGCTGACACAGGGCAGACAATACCAAAAGGTACGGCGCAGCAGCAGCAGCTAACCAGCAAGGCCCAATGCACCGACGGTCGGGAAGCTTGTCCCAGATGGAAGGATTACACGCAGATCCTTCCCTCTCCAGTCTCATCCGTCCATTAGGCACTCCGAACGTCGTGGACTCTGACGTTTTCCCTCCTGTGCGATCTCGAGCTCCAGATCAATCTTTGTTCCTTCCTTTCATTCCAGAGGATATTGCCTTTGAAGAAGAGTACGAAGAATACCTCTCTGACCTTGAGTGGTCGGATGGACAGACGACTACGGTCATAGATACTTTAAGTGGTGGCCAATCAGCATGGCACAGACTGCCCAGTTTCGTGTCGGAGATGACTGAAGGCATCAGCGATAGCGAAAGCGTCGTCTCGATCGGGGAATTTGGAGATGATAATCGTCTTGATCCCAGCAGGGATGACAGGGAGGTGGCTGACGAGAATGTTAACAACTGGGAGGTGCGTTACTACTCGTATCATTCTTTCTTAGGTTTGTATAACTGGGTTATGGTAGCACATGAGCCCGAAGACAATGGCAGCCCTACCAAAATCACCTGCGGGAGGTCGCCGATCAAGTTCGGGCAATGGACTGAGGCCTGTGTTACCGTTTGCGCTTGACGAAGGAAGCGCTGTTGACGACGAAGACATCGAACCTGGCCATCTCGGAGGCGAACCACCATCTCGAGAATTCCCTGCCGGTGCGAGTGTTGATGAAGTCGAATATGCCTACGGGTAAGTGGGAAGTTGTATGCTTACCGTTTGATTGGTGCTGACCAGAAAGCAGGGTGTAATTGGCTTCTGATATTTGGTTCGGATGACGGGACGCAATAATGAATTTGTTTGTCAACATAAATTGGTCATGGGAGTAGTTTCTTGAGTTTGCAGAGCAGTTAGTTCAGTCAAAAATTACATTTACACGACATTTTTAGTCAGAAGGGAAATACTGGATTCCAATGTTACAAAATCGATGTGAAATAAGGATGTAGAACACGGAAAGACGGAAGGATAAAGGAGATTTTTGTTTGTGTACACATGCGGAGTATGGACTTGCTTTGTACTGTCATCCATAATTTGGACGCTGTCGGGGTATGTTGAACCTGGTGGCTGCAGACACACTAACACCTCTTCTCCTCCGTCCCCCCATCCACTCCTCAAACACTCCCCAAAACCGTTGCTTCTGCGTCATGGACAAGTCTCAGGCGTCATTTAGGCCTTTCAATGGGTCCGTGCGTGGATTCGGACAATTCCCACGTGTCTGACATAAGCCAGTTGAATCGTGGCTTGTTTGCTTGCCTTCAACCACCATCTTCCTCCCGCCAAACCAACGACAAACAGTTACAACGGAGCACACAGGCGCCCAACAAACAAATTCATGTCGCAACAACCTCCGCAAGGAATGCAAACTATGATCCCTGACCCAAATCAACAAGACATGTCTGGTAACTACTATCCCCAAGAAAGCGACCTCACTGGCGGTCTCCCCATCAACCTCGACTCGCTCCGAGACGGTCCTCCCGGCAGCAAGCCTTTCTATCCTTATTCTACTCTCATCCGGTACGTTGATGTTTGGTTCAGGGCTGTTTGGCCCACTGTACTATTATATTTCTATTATTCCCGAATTGTATGACTCATCTCACCTCTCGATTAGCTATGCCATCAAAGGCTCACCCAATCAGAAATTGTTACTTGAGGATATCTACTACGCCATAGAATCACGAGTACGTCAATGGATTTCTGTCCCAGGCAGGATCCACCATTTAATTTGTGTTCCGTAGTTCCCCTACTTCCGCACTGCCCCCAATGGCTGGAAGGTAAGAAATGACTCATACCTTGTGTCTCTATGTAAAGTACAAATCGGATACAAAATGGATGGTTTGGGCGCGACGCGTCTCGCGGACGCGATGTTATTATTTGACTGGTATTATTTGTTGTTGGGGGTTTTCCCTTTGTTATCCGACATTATCTCGTCCAAACAGAGGACTGATAATTCTCATAACAGAACTCCGTTCGTCACAACCTATCCCTCAACCCTTGCTTCGAGAAAGTTCCTCGCCCTCTCACCGACCGTGGCAAGGGCTCTTACTGGACGGTCAACGAGAACGTGGATCCTCGTACGGGTGTCCATCGCATTCGCAAGAAAAAAGCCAAGGGTTCCAAATCTCGGCCATCGGAAGAACCTGATGCAGATTACCATCCACCTGAAGGCGCCTACGATGAGCAACATAACCAATTTGTAGCTTCGCCTCCCATGACGGACGACTCACAAGCAAATCGGCAACAGCCTCAACAGCAACCAGTCCCTTACGCCCCTTATCCGTGTGTATTCAGACTGTTGGCCTGCGGTACATTATCTCATCTATTCCAGTTACAGTCCCATGGCATTTGACCCTAATTTTGCTATGATTCCGGGTATGCGATACCCTCCACCAATTCCTGGTCCGATCCCCCCCGTACCTATCTCCCCTGATGAAGGTTTCGAGCTAGATGAACACGGCAACGTCAACTGGCGTATGGCCTGGGTTAAAGAGATTGGACATCTGCAACAGATTACGGCCGAACAAGAGAAAGCAGGTGTGGATCCAGAATGGTATCGCATGATGCTTTTCCGTGTACGGAGTGCTTTGATGCCGCCTCCCCCTATGAATCCGGAGATGATGCATGCCATGGCTGCTCAGCATATGCCGCCGCCGCAGCCCAATCCACCTGAGATGCAGCCACCTCAACAACCACCACAGCAGTGAATGGGTTTCTATGGTCGATTTGTCTGATGTCTTTCGCGGTCCTCTGTAATTTTAGCATGTCCTCCTAGTTTCTTTCGATATTCTCTGTGTAGGCTTAGTTAGTTACTTGCATTTAATGTAATTTTCGGGAAGATTCCGATCTCAGAAGACCAAAGGGTTGAGGATGATAGGCCGAAGAGAGAATACGGCCGAAGATGGATCGTGAGAAACTATGGAATGTGTAATCAGTGTCACAGTTCTGAGTAATTTGGGAGCTGATCAATAATTTCGTTTCTCATCCATTTGGAACCCACATTCTCTTCTTTCTTTCCGACTCACCATGTCTCCGACTGCAGTGTACTCACAGTCTGAAAGCGTCTCGCACCTTTCACTTCCACAGCCAGTATATTCCAAAGGCGCTGCGCTCGTCATCGGCTCCCTTTCGACTGCAGAGGATGGCAAATACCAAGCGTTGATCTCTGACCTGGAGCCCACGCGGCATGTGGACAAGCAACTATTGGATAGGATTGTGGATGAAGGCGAGTGTCGTGTCCTTGTGCCACGGAGGCTCTTTCTCACATGACTCCACAGCTACGACTCTGACTCCTTCGTCGTATGCGTCTGTCCACGTAACCCTTACACAGTCAGACTACGAGTCTTTAATCCCGAAGCTGCCCATACTGTTGGCTCAGCTTCTGACTGGATTAACTCCCCTAGGCACACTCCACCTCCTCAACTTAACTTCGGCATTGCAGAACCTTCCCTCTGAACTTACTCTCGCAGGATTTAATGTCCTGTCATCTATTGCCGAAACTGGCTCCATCATCGCACAGAAGCCTGCACACTCTCTCAATGCTTCTATCTCTCTAAAAAATCGGCCCGCGCGATCAATTCCACTGAAGCTTAATCGCAAGGCCGATCCCGCCAAAAAACAAGCCCTATGGACACTTACCTCTTCCTCTTCAGCTTCTCTCATTGACGCCGAATCCCTTCTCACACTGGCGGATAAAGCTCGTCCGGCTGCCACATGCGAACCTGTCAACCCTGCCGCTCCACGTCGAAAGAAAGCCTGCAAGAATTGCTCTTGTGGTCTGGCAGAGCTCGAAGAGGAGGAACGCAAAAATAGCAAAGTCGTCATTTTGGACGGATCTCAGTCTGGAGAGACCAGGGAGGTTGAACAAAGTGAGAAAGAACGTCTGGTGAATGCTGCCAAAGCGGCGCCGAAGGCGACAAGCAGCTGTGGAAGCTGCTTCTTGGGAGATGCTTTCCGATGTGCAAGCTGTCCATATCTAGGTACGTCTGCGAACTTCTCATTTGGATTTTTTCTCTGCGTTTTTAATAACATCGTTCTGTTCAGGTCTCCCTGCATTTAAGCCTGGAGAGAAGGTCGAGATTGACTTTGGCATGGATGACCTGTAATGACTCTGTTAAACGATGTAGTTCGAGATCCCCTCTTCTTCTGTAGATTATTTGTCCTTCTTTCTGTATAGTTTTTGAACATGATCACTCCTTTGAGCCCCATATCCTGGGACTTTTGTATCACACTTATTTATCTTGCTAAACCACCTTCGGTTGCTGTGGGCCGTTGAACCGTATCACTTATGTAAGTGCGCAAAAATAGCTTTGCTGAAAAGAGTAAACTGTCTTCCAAACTCTTTTCTTCAATGAAGCTCTATCTCTAAACTTATGCGAAGCCTTGGAAACTGCTGACTTTCTAGTAATTGTCATGACGACCTCTTCTCTTCACCATTCACTTCCGCCTAAGCCGAAGTCAGGACCATCGTTCGCGTACGATGCTGAGCAACCTGAGGCGTCCTCTTCCTCCACGCCGTCCAGGCCCACTTGCGCGATGTGCAAGGACCAACTTGCTAAATACACCTGTCCCGGATGTTTTATGCGCACTTGCTCAGCACCTTGCTCATCTGCACATAAAGCAAAGACTGGCTGTAGTGGAATGCGCGACAAGGCCAAGTACGTACCCATGAACCAGTATACTTGGGGGAAAATGATGGATGATTACACCTTCTTGGAGGAAATAGGACGAAAGATTGGCGATTTGGGCAGGGAAATTGTGAGAGGTGGATATAGGGCTAGTTCTGCGAATTCAAGGGGTGATGTGATGGGTAGGGGGAGAGCAATACGAGGGAGAGGAGGTCATGGGCCTGTCAGGACGAAGCGGGATATACTGAAGATGCAACTAGAAGTGAAGGATATTGACATGGAATTGCTCCCTGCTGGAATGGAAAGGCGAAAAGCTAATCAATCCTCTTGGGATAACAAGTATGTACTCTGTACTCGTAGTTTCATTGCGACAGAATTTAATTTGCATCCATTAAAGAAACCAAACGGCTTTATTGACTGTCGAGTTCAAATTTTGCAAACAAAAAGATCCATTCTCTACTTCAGAAACAAAGCCACCATCCTTTACTTTGATGACACACCGTAATGATATCAAAAAACCGTTACTTAGTCTCATTGCTTCGCATCTCCAGGGACGAAACAATTCTAAAAAGGAGAGCAGCTATCCAGACTGGGTCAAATCCCTTGTCATTCCGGACTCTGAAGATCCAGAGTCATTTACTAACCCACAGTGTGTAATGGCGGCACAAGTCGATACTATTGGCACAAGGCATCTTTATTCGAGTGGAGAAAAAGCCTATCATTCTTTTGACCCGACCCAGCCGATGGAGGCCCTTCTACGTCACACACACTTCGTAGAATTCCCAACGATCGAAATTTGGGAGGAATTTTTCGGAACGATTGTCGATGCACAAGGTGTTCCACAACGCCAGCAGGAGGAGAGACCTGTAAAGCGGAGGAGGATGAATCCCAAAGCTGGAAGAGCAGCTATTGCTGGGCTTCTTGGAGGATATGGAAGCGAGTCTGAAGGTCAGAAGGATCAGAAGGAAGTGACGTCACATGGGCTAGCAGCATTAGACGACTACGTTGAAAGTGAAGAAGATGCCACCCGAGACAATCAAATGGTGAATAGTGAATTGCATCAAGCAGATTTGGGTGACATGAGCGACGATGATGCAGAGGTAGAAGTCGATCCTGTAGTGTTGCTTGAACTTATACGAACGGCGCGGGCAGGACAGGAGCCGTGGGGTGCGGACGACGAGGAAGCGGTCGACTGGGGAGATGTGGATGACGACGAGATGGAATGACAGATTCACTGCTACATAATGTTCTGTTCTTCATACATCCTGTCGGCGCAGGTCCAGTAAACCTTTCATTAGCAATTGGACTTCCAGAACCGCGTCAATTCCACTGCTCAGCGGGGTTTCTTGTGTATTACGAATCGGGTTTGCGGTTTTTACTTCAACCTCCCATAGGGTATCAGCATGGGCAGGTATGGGAAGTTGGGTCTTGGGGTCAACCTTCGTTGATTACATTGCATGAGTAGTTATCGTCGAAAGGTAACGAGATGTGTACCTGTTCCTGCTGAAACATCAAAATGAGTAATTTTCCTCGTCGAAAGGCATATCCTCGCTTGTATATTTGGGACCGGCGGCTGGAGGCTCAAATTAGTACAGCAAACCAGCCGGGTATCAAGGAAGAGATTCACACATAGCCCAAAGCAGCGGCGAAGCTCAAGGCGTCTCCGACGACTTGACAAGTCGCCCATGGTCTGACAGTAGCCTCTGGGTGCACGCGAACGGATTCCGGCTTAAGGTATGAAAAGAGTTCCCTGCGAAGCATGGGTTCGTCAAAATATCTTAGCCCAGGAGAGGCCGACAGACCATGGAGTTTTGGGCTCCGAGATATCCTTCTTAGCGCGCAGTAGGATGGGTTCAGTGCCAGAATCCCGCTGTAATTGCGCGTCTAGAGGCTCAAAGACGATTTCTCTGCTTCGGAATGGTTGAGAAGACTCGGAATGGAGAGTGATCCTGTTGAGGATAGGCTTGAGATCTTGCGAAAAAAACTCTCCAAAGAGAGCTACCTCATAAGAGTGAGAAGACATGATGGCGAGAGTACGAAAGGAACATGTGGAGGAGCCATCAAATCTGACAGTGTGAATCATTCCTCTCGGCGTGGTTACTGTTGAGCAGAGTAAATATGGGAGCCATCCAATATAATAACTCGGGTTCTGTATCTCATTTATGAATGAAGATATCTGCAGGAGCAAGTTAAGAGTAAGCAATAATCTACCCCTTCTTGACTCCTTCACAGCCTGTTCCTGTACAAATGCTCGCGCCCGTCGGCCTCAGTATGGCCGTGCATAGTACATCAGTCGTTTCAACTTTCAAGATTAGCAGGCTCCTGTCATGATGAACGGAACAAACAAGTAGTCACTGTGGCTAGTTGACAGTGAACAATGTCCATCCCTCCACACTAAATCACTCTATTTGCCATGAACGACATCTCTTCCGGGTCCGTTTCAGCTTATAACCGTCCATCCTATAAATCAACTCGTTTTCCCCAAGGTAAGCGCCTTCTTTTCCTGATGTTGCTACCATGAAAAGCCCTCTGAAGCGCCTGTCCTATGTCCTGGCTTTCATAGGCGAGGCCGCACCCCACCGTTCCAAGTCGTCAAAAGATCGTCCGGACAATGTACTATCCTATTACGACTCGTCAATCCCCAACGAGTCGCCCAACTATGCACAACCTTCTAGCCATGCTTCAGGCCGTCACACCAGGAAGGCTTCTACGACGTCCATGTCCTCCGACTCTGACTACTCGTACAACTCTGAAACGGCTGACGCTAAGGATGCCCCCTCAGAAGCTTCTTCCGTTGCTACAAGACGATCGACCACGCCTTCCAAGGGAGGCGCCGACAGAAGACGCGTTGCTATTGTTGAAATGGATACTGTCAACGAAGGATACAAGAATTCTTCGGAGACGTCCTCTTCATCTAGTTCCCTTCACTCTAGACGGGGCAACGAATCGAAACTTGCTGGACTTGCCCTTGTCGCTCCCCCAGACGCTACCCTTCGGACTTATACGCACCCCACGCCTCCCTTGTCCGCACCAATCACGACAGATTCCACGAACAATAACCTTTTGACGGTACATCAAGATAAAGGCCATAATCGATCTGCTTCTAAAGTCTCTTCTTCCAAGAATGTGTCATCTCGTGACTCTGCGGACATCGTGGGTGCTCGTCAAGCCTCAATCTCGAATGCATCCCGGACGAAAACAAGGCGAAAGAGCCAATGAGAGAGGGCAACAGTAACAATCGGCCTCCTGTAGTAATGGCAGGCACACGGACCCCATCCCCAGATAAAAAATCGTTCCCAGGTAACCAGGAAATTCGCACTCAGGAATTACTCCATCCCAACAGTGGTCCTCAAAGTGTGATCAACATCTTTTCACCTGTCGTCACACCTGATATTGGAGAAAGAAAGGAAGTAACCGACCCTGTCGCAGGGCCTGTCGTTGTCATACTAGAAGACTTGTCCATGAAGAGTCGATCCACGTCAAGTTGGCGGTCAGAGAGCCCTGCTCTTTCCAGCGTGCACACGCGCTCCAGCTCATCCACCCCTTTAGCGAACCCCGCGTACCTCCACTATGAGCCTGGTAAGTGTAGCCTTTCCCAATATATCGTTTTATTAATACCACGACGGTAGGTGTGCATGCCACCGCAGGCCCCTTACCTCCGCCACCTCGAGCTTCCAACATCTATGTATCAAGCCCCCCTCCTCCTCGACCTCCTCGACTACACTCCCCTTCTCCTGCTCGGTCAAGAGGCGGTTTGGAAGCCGTCAAACAATCCCTCCAGCTACCGGAATCCGTAACTGCCGCTTTGTCCAGATCACCGAAACCTTCTACTCCCGATTTCATACTGCGAGATGACAAGAAGGAAGAGAAAGAGTACATCATATTGTCATTCGTTTTTCATTCGTTAATTTTAATTTTATTTCTAGTTCTGGTTTACAAATGTCTAATGCAACGAGCGTCCATCGACGAGAGGGTGCAACTTTATCGAGTTCTTTCCCATCCGTTGAATCGTCGTCATTTGTTGAGCCGCTTCTTTTGAACTCCTCCGTGGCTGCGCCGCCTGAGTTCACGAACGACAAGGAGTCTTCCCTTTCGGAAACGTCGAATGAAGACCCGCTCGA
This sequence comes from Gymnopilus junonius, assembly GCA_015501075.1. Lineage (NCBI taxonomy): Eukaryota > Fungi > Basidiomycota > Agaricomycetes > Agaricales > Galerinaceae > Gymnopilus > Gymnopilus junonius. The sequence goes on along the minus strand of JADNYJ010000040.1, from coordinate 62,410 downwards.
TATACCTACTGTCACAGTCGTCGAACCAATACCTCGTTCTGATTTCAAGCAATCCGACTCCTCAGATCAATCTAATAAGATTGATCACAGTAAATTTGACCAGTGGCTGAAGGAGAACCCACAGTTTGTACAACCTTTTGGCGACGTTAGGCAAGGTGTATCTCTTGATGAACAACGTTACGACCCACCAGAGCGACCTCTATCATCTCTATCAGCTGGCCATACAGATGAAGCTCCTAGCCCACCTCCCAAGAGCCTCAGGAATAGTGTTGCAAATAATATGAAGCGGTTCTCTTCTCTTCCAAAAACACCTTCACTGTCATCTAGCAAGCGGTCATCTGGAAGCACGTATTACTCCCGAACACCACCGCCTTCACCTCGCCACGTCCCTCATACCTCGTTTAAAAAAATTATTTCATCAAACCCAGCGGCTCTCTTTTGTCACGAAGTTCATTCCCAGAATACAACGTTGCAACGATGCACTATTTATGCAAACAAGATCAACGAACTATATATACATGACTGTGGTCTTTCGAAGTGGGTGGTCGACACAAAGACACGAGGTTTGTTCCCTGCCTTCCCGTGAACACTGAAAGCTGATCCTTATACAGGCCAAAATCCACAAACGCAGCGTGGGCCGTCATCTAATCCCTTTGTTCCGCAACCTCGACAAACATCCCGGGCGTCTATGATGTCTGAAGTCACCTTCCCTATCCGCCCGGACGCATCTACTGCGACTGATCTGTCTCAAGGTGCTTACAGAGATATCACCCCTCCCGGCCTTCCCCCTGCTCTTCCTTACCCATCTTTAGCCATGAATCCTCCTCGCAGTCAACCTGCGCGCTCCAATTCCAGCGTCGGGAGTGGTACGCCTCCGTCGTCTCTTCGTTCTTTAGCGCCTACGCCCTCTACCAAGGGTGCCGGCTTTTTTGCTTCATTAGGTCGAAAAGCGAGTCTTTCGCGGAAAGACAGGCTTATTGTGAACATCTCATCCCCCGGAACTGGGTCTCCTGCCTCTGCTAAACTTGCTCCGAAGACTAGCGTCTCTACAGTGAATATCTCACGCCCGATTGTTATAACTAATCCACCAACTGTCCCTGGAGGCCCTCGCGCCCCTCGCCGTCCACAACGTTCTCAGACATTTACCACTTCTGCTTCACCTTCATCCTTCCCTGATCGTGAAGGGCAACTGGGTCGGCGTCCTTCGTTATTCAATATTACCTTGGATACAGTAATTGACATTCAACCAGATCCGGCTTTCGTAAGGCAAGTGGACCAACTTGCCGCTTTGTTGCCTCATGCCGACCGAGATGTTCTTGCTGGATATCTCCGACGTGCTGGCCAGGATATGCTCGCTATTGGGCAGTATTTGGAAGACGAAAGGATGGGTACCATCCGACAACCATAGCCAACTTAATTGACCTCGACTCTCCTTATGATTTATGATGTTATAGTAGCCTTAGCCACCCTTCGCTTTCGTTTTTGTACAATAAGCAACTCTTGAACGGCTTGCATGGACAGTATCTTGTTATATGTATACTCACTGTTATTATCGGAATTTATACGCATATGCATTAGACAGGCATTAGTTTTATTCACAAATCAATCGATTGACTATCCCCAAGCACTATCTCGGAAACGCTGGCCTAAAACCCCTTGGCATTCGTTGATTGTTTGTTGCAGGGGCAAAAACTGTCCAACGATAAAATTAAACATGAAGGATGGTGAGCACTTGACTTACCTCTCTGCCCTGTGCGATTGTTTTGAGGGGCGCTGGAGAGTTGCCATCCACCTCCATTGGAAGTCCTGGGTAGTGGCTGATTCATCAAGAGTTGCTCAACCTCATTTGCACTAGCGGACCGATCTGAGACGTTCGATGACATGAACGAACGGTCTCCTGCAAAATTTCCTATTGGTTGCCGATAGGTAATATTTCTCGAGTTATCTGGAACCGATCGTCCAACAGGCTGCATCCACTCGTTCGCTGTCTGCTGATTTGGTATGAAAGCACGACCTTGTGTCCGTGGTACCAAAGGAGTTCGCTGGATCTGTAAAAGAAATTAACATGATTCCTTCGCATCAAACGTATACCATTGGAAGACGTACTCCACTGGCTTCCATTCCACCAACAACGGCGCTGATATTGACGCTGGAACCTGGATTATTTGTTGGTTGCCTGAGCTTTGGCCGCTGGTCGTCACCCAGTTGAGCAGGGGTGATAGTTCCATGTTCGTTCCCGGAGGAGGGCCCAAACAATGCCCTTTTTCTCACTTTGTCAAATTGAGCCTGCATGATGCATCCACGTTGGCTGTCTTGAGATGTTTCCAAAAAATTAGAAAGACCTTGAGTTTGGTATATTCTTTGTCCCTATCTCTTGAAGCATCTTGGAGCTCGCGAACCCTGCGGCGCTCGATTTCCAGATCGCGCTCGAGTTCTGGAGGGCCGGTTCATGCGACATCTGACGTTTTGCAATGCGATATTTACCTTCTTTCTTGCTATTTAAAAGGCTAAGTTCTCCATTTGCTAAAAAAAATTGTGCTTAAGCCTAGGCTCAAGCATACATTTAGCGAGAACGAACCTTCTCTAATGACGTTGTCCAGTTGTTTCTGGAGCTGAGCATTCTTATCGTTCAGGTTGCGCACCACAGCCTGTTGAAACGTGCTAAGAAGAAAAATCAAACGTTTGTGAATAATGAACGAGCGTCATCAAAAGCGACTCGGTGTCCGGAGAAGTGCGTATTTGCCTTTCCTGGTGTATCTGATACTGCCAAAACGAGATAGCTCTGAACACGCCACACAAACACAGGTGTCAGTCAGAAAAACGAGGCAAGACAAAAGTGCACACGAACCGGCTACATATTTCCAAGATGATTGATGGGGATAAGCCCGACAGCACAGACTCCGAGTGTGTAAGCAGGGAGACGAGTTGAATATATGCATCGTTTCTCACTGTTTTGTAGTCATTGGTCGGCTGAAGAGAGCAAACCTGACCAACCCCGAGCACTTTAGGTTATAAATACTAAATTTGGAAGTGTGTTCAACTTACGACGACGTCATCTCTTTTTGCGTGTTTCGCGTCAGTGGTCCTCAGCGGTTGAGGCAGTCATAAAACACATTACGGTTCGCTCAATGTTGCATCACAGGCTATTGAAGCAATCAGAACTATGCCGCAAAACACGGCATGCCCATACCCGGGCAGAGACGAGCGGCGTTGAACAATTCATTTGCGCACTCGACTGAAAACCGTCAATGACGTTGGACCTCCAAGTTGGATAGTTCGCAGGTGCTTACTGCAAAATATATGAGAACCTAGCAGCCCGCAATAACATGTCTGAATCCATCCAAGAACAATATGAATGTTGTAATGCTCACAAGTCGTCTTTCAATAGGCAGAATCGGGTTTTCAAAGACTCGTCACTCGCTTCCTGACATAAAAGCGAGCTCACCACAACGGCCTTGTCTGTTAGTGACCGGCGGCAGCTTAAACGGTTGCACTTCAATTCTGAATCCATGGAAGAAAATGAAAGGGAGAAATAAGTAACTATTTGTGCTATTTGGCTCGAATGTGAAGGATGTAAAGGTAAGAGCCAAATCAGGAAACACCCCTGTCAAATCCGTCACACCACCAAACATCCATCCAAAATTCCGCATTGACATTGCACTGAAAGTACAAGATCTTTTTTTAAAAATAGAAAACTGCCACAATGATATGTAGGAGTTGCAGAAGGTCTGCATTTTAGGGGTGTACCAATCAAAATTCCTCGATGGTCAATCAATCTGCCACATACCGAGTGTACAGTACAGAATGTGGTGGATACATTGGAATGGATGCAGGAAAAATAATGCAGTCTATGTTGTGTGTGCGTGGAGGATGGGGATTATGCTTAGAAACACAGAAAAATTGACAGAACAATAAAAATAAGTAGAACCGTAAATGCAACAAAGCTAGTAAAGGACACAAAAGAGTCGCAGTTCATGGTATCACCAGAAGAGGGAGATATGGATATTAAAGTATGATGTGGACCGTTTTAGAAAGCTCATGGGATCAAGTTGAAATCATGCCTGGATCTTCTTCCCCGCCAAAGATCTCGTCGAATATTTCTTTGCCCTCCAGAGACAAAGGGGGAAGCTGAGATGACGCGACTGATGGGTCCTCGCGAGCAGCTTTGACCCTCCGAATGCGTTCCGCGTTCCAGATCTCCTCCAAGGACGAGGTCAAGTTCTTTAAGCCTATTAAGAAGCCCCTGTCTGGATGATCGGGGTAATGGGGTGGAAAGCGAGCGTAAATTAAGCCAGTCTCTGAATCAACCTCTGCTTGATATCCTTTAGAACTCGCGAAAACCTCGTGCGACGGGTCATGGGGATCTGCCTCGGAATAGGGAAGCCAATCACGTCCGGTCGTCGTGTGCGCGAAATCAACGATGCGGACGTTGATTTCGCCACGCTTGCGCCGACCGCTAGAACGCTTGGCTACGGGACCGAGAAGAAGGTCTTCACTATGGGATCGCCGCAACGGTGTATGATCGTGGCTCTGCGAGTTCGAACGACGTTCGAGGGACTCTCCGCGCTTGCTCCGAGAGGAAGGATTTTCCAGGACGGATGCCCGGAATGCTTCTTGGACATCACGATCGCCATCGTAGATGAGAAGGATGCTGCAGCCGTAGAAGCGATAACCTTTGAGTCTATTGATAATTCGCGCCAAAGCGTACAGTTTCTGAAGTAGAATGGGTATGTGATATGCCATCAACCTTTCGCCGTTGAACAGGAATGACTTGAGAACGGAATCAAATTCTTCTGGGCGCACTTCACGACCGCTGTATTTATCCCGCGTCATGTAGGATTCCGTTACACGATTCCAGACCTGGGCACAACAAATCAGCTTCTGGATCTTATGGCAAGCAATATAAACGGACCTGCATCCCACAAACACGGACTCCAAGACTTCGGCTAGTAGTACGGTCACACTTCTTGCGTTGACTCTTCTTTTTTGCGGGAGTAGCATCAATGCCATACTGACGGGTGCCCATCTTGAGATCAATGACGCAAGGGTGCTTCAACCTTCCGGTTAGATCTTCCATCAGGATGAAATGATTCTGACGCGTGACAGGAGGTTCGGGTTCCAGCTGCTCGTGAATAACGCTCTGTTCAGAAAGCAGCTTCTGATACAATAACGGTCGTCGAGGAGGAGAATCGAGCGAGCGCGAACGACTCCTCCGGCGAACAGATGGTGGAAGTGACTGATCAGGAGCGCCTGCAGGGTGTCTCAAACCTCGACCCTTGTCGAACAGCGGACTTTCTGGTTGCTGAGGTGAGCCTGCTGCTTGCTCCGGACTATTGAGCATAGATTCGCTCTGAATTCTGCGGAGAAAAGATGCAGTGTCTCCTCCAGTCGAATGCCGAAACAATTTTTTGCGCGAGCGCAAATGAAGGTGATGAGAAGACGGATCAGACTCCCTGTCAGCTGTATCGCCCTCGTCTTCGGTCCTGGGATCTTCACCCATTCGATGACTAAGACGCTTGCGGAAACGTCTCAAGACTGTGCTGAAGACATGATCTTTGAGTTTTGTATTGACCATCGTCGATCCTGTACCTCCAAACCACTGTGAACCAGGCGCCCTTTCTGAATTGAAAGGCCGGAAGGAAGGCCTATGCGCAAGTCTCGGCTCCTCAGGAGGGGTGGCACCTTGTGCCTCTTGAAACGACTTTTCAGCAAGATGTGAAGGAAAGGCATAGGTCACCTGACTCGGTGTATTCACTGGAGTGGGCGCGTCGTCACTATAGCCTGCATAGCCTGCCAAGGGACTAGACCCCAACGCCGGAAATGGGTGGCCAGGAGGAACCCTTGCAAGATCAGGTGTTGAGGCTGTCCCTCGAGAGGGATGACTAGATTGCAGCCGGCGTTGAGCAACATAAGATGAGCCGCTGGCACTTGAATGCGACATGGATCGATTTCGCCCCCCATTGAGGATCCACTCAGGTATGATGTGTCGATTACGGTCTAAAACCACCTCAGGCATTTCCGCATCATCAGTATCTCCTGCGTGTGGCCCTGGCTCTTTTGCGCGAACAATTTGACGTTGAGGAGATGCTTTAACATGTGCCATCGGATGGCGCATAGAGAAACCAGAATTGGTAGCTCGTCCGTCCTTCGCATCCTTAGGAACGCGCCTATAACTGACCAACATGACACCCAAATATCTCGGAATGAATCCAAGAAGAGGAGGTGCTTCGCGCTCGACTGCTTCATAGAACAGATTTTCTCGGGAGACGAGTGGCTGAGACATGAGGATAACAAGCCAAGAAGAGGTTAGCACGACCAAGGGACAAAAGATAGATACATACGAACCTTGCAAACAGCTTGTTTTGTGAACTTGTAGATAGCACTGTGCCCACCTACTTGATTGCGAAATGGGCGCAGGGGAATATGAGGAAGCCGCTCTTGAGAGACACGGAGATCCCATGACATGGTTTCATCTCCCAAATTCCGCAAGGGAGTTTTGTTCAATACATCGCCATCATCTGAAGCAGAAATATGATGCAATGCATGACGGACATCCACCGAGTGAGGTGGTTGGTGCACTAAGGATGAGGAGAAAGAATGGGAATCTGAATCATTATGGCCATACGTGGACGCATTTGAAGCGGCAGTTGAAGTAGCGGAAGCTGTTTCCCAATTTGACTCGTCATCAGTTGACCAAGGAGAAGGTGATTCTAGAGGAGATATAGGAGCAGACTGATGAGCAGCACGTACTGGCGTGGGCGATCTGGATTGACGAGGCGTGGTACGTATAGGAGGGAGAACAGGCAGTGTAGGCTCGGGACAAGGTGGTGTGGGGTCAATGGGAGGATCTGAGAGGTGACGAGGTAAAGAAAGACGGGCTGTCGGTGAACGCGACGGAGAAGGTGAGGGGGGATACGCACGCGAACGAGGACGAATATATATAGGCGATGTTTCATGCAAGTTATTGATGGTTGAAAGGGGAGGGCCTGGCTGGATATCTTGGTTATGGACAATGTCATCTACAACGCGCTCTCGCCGTCTGCCTCGTCTGCTTAGTAGGTCTCTACGCCACTGGGACACATCAGGTAAAGGAGACTCCCTGAGAGAAAGTTTCCTCTCCGAACCGAGATGTTCACCATTGCTGCTTTCACGAGTCCTGACGCGATCCAACATCGTCATAGATCTGTCGCGTCGCACAGCGGCGCTTTCTCGGTCCGGCCATTCCGAACGCTTCACAAACTCAAAAGCCTCTGCAATGTCTTCCACGTCCTGATAGGAGACACTTGTTTCTCCCTCTAAAGGGATTTCGCCTCTCGACGAGTCGCTTGACGATGGCTCCTCAGAAGGACCTGCAGTTTCTCTGAAAAGCTGGAGAGTTTCTGCAACCTTTCGACCTTTTCCAGTATTGGGGTGGTGGACGGGGGATTCGGCATCGGTCTGGGTGCCAGAGGACGATGAAGCGGAACTCAGAATGCTGGAAGTGCGGGTGAGGGACTTGGCAGATTTTGGGGGTGAACGGTGCTGGTAATCCCTCAAGGTCGGGGTTGAGTCGGACGGGAGGGTCAAGGCTCGGGACATGCTCTTGCGAGGGCGGATGCGGAAGGGAGTGCGGGGAGAAGATTTCTCGGTGTTGTATCCGTCGGACTCGGTGGCGCTGGAGTGGGAGGTGGCGGGGCGCTGCTTGGGAGGGTTGACGGAGTTGGACTGGCGGAAGGAAGGGACGGGGGAGAGGGTGTCTCCGGGGTCCTGCTGAGAGGAAGAGCTGGGGAAAGCGTAGTGAGATCTAGCATGCCTGGCCATATAAAGGAGAGTGTCGCGGTGGAAATCCTCTCAATCGCTGTCCTCAGCGCTTGAATTGTTTGAGACGAGTTATGATATCAGCCAGGTTCTCTTCATCCATCCACGTGCTCACTCTCGGCACACCCCGCATTTTCATCCTCCGTCCATTCCTCGAACGTGTCCAGTCCTACGCACGTTGCCACAGCACTTACTCTGCCCTCCTTGTCAACGTTCATTCTCCTCATCGAGCCTATCTTTCTATTTCTGTCATTTCCCTCTCGATTTTCCCCCAATTCCCATTCCTCCGTCCGGCAGTTCATTTCCGAGCTATCAGCGCCCGACATTATGTCGCTGCCGTCTTCTACCGCTACAGTCAGCAATCTTCCGCAGTACCAGACGGCCCGCTGTCTTTCCGTGGATCTGGCGTCTGAAATCCTGACAATACGATTCTAAATCTCACTTTTCCCGCTCTGGCATATGAACAACAATAACGCAAGATAATACCAAGTAATTCACGTGCGATCCGATGAAATTAGCTACGGTTTACTGCACAATCGACTGCGTAGTGCGGTCGCCGGTTTCTGTCATTCCTCGCACTCAAGCTGTTTTATTCATATGGTCATTACCATCGTCTTGTCTAGCATGCTATATTAGGCTCTTAGTTCTATGGATAGGGTAGATGCGTGTTGACAGATCATGCCATGGTCCACCATCATCATCGCCGTCATTGTGACAATCAGACAACATAAACATGATGATGCTTGTTCAAAACAGGTTAAAACTTTGACTCTTTGGCTCAGAACCATTCAGAAATCATTTAAAAGGCCTTCTGGCAGAGTAATTTTGGTAACTGAATAATTTTTCCTCTACAGCCAGGGCCTGAGCACTTCTTTTTTCCCCATCTGCTGCTAGTTTCATTGAATGTCTTATTTGATAGTTTATCCAGCAGCAGTGCGGTGTATGAGATGCTACCAGTAGAGTAAAATAATGGTGCTTTATGACTGCTCAATGACTTTGGAGATTTCTTAAATTGAATAAATGTACAACTTAAGTACTTATGCTTTAAACCAATGCTTTTATAGCCTGTTAACTTTTAACTGAGCATATTCAATGTTGTAAGCAGGCCAAGAGAACAGTGCTTGAACCATTACACCAAAAGGCAGTACAACTGAATGATTAATAGTTCAGCCACTCTGTTTTATATATGGTGTATTGGCCTAATCCAGCAGTTTGTACAGCAGTAAGACAACCAGGCTTACAAATGTGCATAATAAATTAGCAATAAAGCAAATTTAAATTCAGCCAAGTTATCAACTTGTTAAATTAAAATTTGAACACTATTAAACCTGGTGATCTTGTTTCTGCTATACCACTGCTAGATTAGGCCTATACACTATAAGTATATATAATAGAGTAACTAAACAATTAGTTATCTAGTTACATTTCATTTTATCAAGGCCTCGTAACTGGTTGATGCAGGAATAAGGTGTGAATATTCAAGTACACACAATGTCAGCTGCACTGTATTATGAGGAGATATTAAAATTCCTTATTTATGATTTCTTATTGTTTTCCTCTATTCCTTGTACCAACCTCTTATTTTTTGCTCCTTTCATAATCTCCTCCCTATTTGATCATTTGCATTCTTAGTTACATTCATGTATATACTACTACTAGTATTCTTTAGCTATAAAATTGAGCACTGCACATGTTTGTGAGGGTCTCTTTTTAATCCAGAGAAATACTGTGGAACTATTTATCTGAACAGTTAAACACTGTTCTCTTGGTCTAGTTATGTTCTATAGAGGTACTATGGATTACAGTGAAAAGTTACAATTTGTTAAAGTTGGATCCTACTTATTCTGACCACCTTGCTAAATTATGGTCTAGAACACCAGAGCCTGGATCTGCCTAAAGCTAAAGTGGCAATGGTATTATTAGCTCATAATCTGTTTTTGATTCAATATTTTACAATATTGACAATCAAATATAAATAAATACTCTAAACAGCAAAAATGTTCTCAAGGTGGTCTGTGCATATATGATATTAATCAAAAATTTCAATCTCAGACCCCAGAAGACTATATAACCTTGGCCCCCAAAATTGCCCTTACTATTCCTTCTTTGACCTCAACACCCAATCTACAATTTATCAAGAACTTTTCTGTCTAAACTTTAAAGATCACTTGAAGGGTCTTGGTTATCAATTATTATCTATATGGATCCAGTATGTGCTTGTTTAATTTGACTAATTGCTATTTGGCTGAATAAAGATTATAATCTAGAGTACAAATTCAAAAGAAAACTCTATTTTTCAGCCAGTTATTGATAATCCACTCCACTATTTGTCAAGTTTTAGACCACCACTTACTCCTATGAAGCACAACAAGAACAAGGGTCAGCATCTACTACCAAGATCCAGTCTTAAGGTAAAAAGACATAACTACTCCTTGAAGTTATACTTACTTTTCATCAAATAGCAATCATATTCCAAACACCTCCAAAAACCATATGCAAAAGTCAGGTGGTCATCTCCAATTTCAACCACAAGAGAAATTCAAGGCCAGGATACAGTTTATGACAACAAATCTTATGCCTCAATAATCCAGTCATTGGATGCATTAACAATCAGTGCATCTACAGACCAGGGGCCCTTAATTCTAGAGGAAATAGTTCAATTGCCAAGCTTTCCTCAGGTCTTACAAGAAGCATGCTATTTTGATATAAACTGCTCAAGTTCAATAGAGCAGACTGGTAAACCATACCAAAATCAAGCTTCCAATATTGTCTGCTTGGATATTGATGATGCCTTTCCTATGAAAGCTGCATTATCATCATCACTTTTTATACCTCCAGCAGCTTTTCCCAAGCCATCAAAGCTCTTACCTCCCTCAGTTTTGAAAATGAACCTGAAATACTTGGCCCAAGTTATCCTTCCTAATTCTCAAGTACCTTTAGAGCCATCAGACATCATATCTCCCTTGTTCTTTTTTTCTACTCCTTTCAGTTCACAAGCAAGTCCCAATGTGTCTCAAGATACTGCCTATTTTATTCCTTCTGCTTTCTGCAGCCTTCAAACACCACCAAAGTCTTTATACAAAGTAAGTATCTGCACCCAAATCTCTGCTCCCTGCTTTAATAAATTTGACCATACTATACAGAACAATGGATCAGATCAAAGACAGCTTATTGCCAAATCATCCAACTCTGGTATCAAAAGACAGGCAGGCTGTGCAGACCTGAACACAGCCCCATCAAAGTTTATTAGACTGAACAAACACACAAGTCCAAAAAAGACCAAGAGGAGACTTCCACCAGAGGCCAAGAACTTTTCCAATCCATACATATTGGGTTTCTATAATTCCAACCTCCCCAATGTTGATGCACAACCTGTTGACAGTCATCCAGGCAATATCACCAACAATACAGAGGCTCTTGCCATTGCTGCATTGTCACTATCCACCAATACAAATGAAGAAAGTGACATGAGCAGCCTGTTTGGAGATGGTGAAGCTGAATCAAGGGGGCATAGGCAAGCACCAATGACAACCAAAGGGACCATATCAAGGGCTCAACCCCAGCAACATGGTCAGCCTGCAGTTGGTGACCTGGTAGTTCTTAGGTGGACTGAGCGGTTGGAATGTTTTGAAACTCTTGGTCAAATAGGGAAGATGAACCAGAAGACTTCTGAACAGCTTTATGCATTAATACAGGCTATCAACTCCAAGAAGACAGATCCCTACCTTACTCCTCAAGTCCTTGGGGACTCCAATCTGGCAAAGACTTTGACTCAGTTCCGAAAAAAGCCATGGGAACGGAGGACAAGGGAGCTCGCAGATGAAATCAGCAAATCATGGAGGCAGCTATGTCGAGACGTAGAAGAGTCATGAAGGAGAAGTTGAGAAGTGGGAGACAATTGATTTTCCACAAGCCTAGAAACCAATCTTTATAACATAGCTTGGATAAATAAACTTCGTAGTTCCTTATTTTCGTGCGGATTTAAAGGACATATCATTAGCTGAATGGCGGGTGTCAAGTTCAACCCAACAGAGAGCGATCTGTTGCCTATGGTGTTGACAAGCGTCAATAGTGATGGTCGATGGCCAAGGCCGTGAGTAGCCAACGACGTCGACAACGTTGATCTCATCTGACATCCTCTACTCTCTTCCTGTCACGCCACCTCTCCCCCATATGATGATGTGGGCTTTTACTTGATGGATTGGGATGGAATGAAAGAAGGGGATCCCGCGTAAAGTGAGGCCCAGTTGATGCGTCCGAATCCCTAACGAGCTTGCGAAACGATTCGCAGGTTCGTTGTATGTTCTTTTACTCTGTTGAAGGCTTCTGACTACTTTTTCTTTGCAGGCATGTTTTATTGTTGTAATATAGGCCATGTCCCCCTCCCTTACCTTCAAGAGCCAGCCGGGGTGGGGTCTTCGTCTTCTTTCGAGCACCATCATCGGATCTCACCATCGCTACCCCATTACCACCTTCAATCTGTTCAAGCTCAAGTGCCGGACGGAGTTGGATCAGTACAGTCTTCGAGCAATGTGCCTGCTCTCGCTGCCCCTTGCATGCAAGTGTGAGCTGGAGATTTGACGTCATGAGTTACACTGTGCCACCTTTTCGAATGTCTGTGTGTAAATTCTATGGACATCTGCCATCGCTGCTGCCTCACGTATCAGCCCACTCTGTACATCCGCCACTGCCTCCCTTGCATTGAAAAGCAAGTCAAAGGCAGAAGCCTTATCTTTATAATATCCACCTTCCTCATAGACAAAAACGACTCGACGTTGCGTAGAAGTATAACCCGAACTGGTAATGCCGAAACATTTATATCCTATTTGCTATACAGGAAGGAAATAGTAATATACAGTAGACTAGAACAGTGCGAACAGATTGATGTGTACGAAAAGAAAAAGTAACAGTAAATAAAATGTCGTAAATCAACTGGACCCAATTGTAGTCGCCATTGGGCTGTCCACATCCAACTTTCTCTTCTTTGAAGCAGGCCCTTCCTCCTCGGATTCATCGTCGACAACAATAATCGGTGAGCCAGGATCTGCTAACGGAGACCCAACACTAGCAGCTAGAGCATGAGTGACTGCAGGAAAGGAATCAGCAGATGGATGCTCTGTCGCGACTTTTCCATCTCCGTTATTGTCGTTAACCATGCCCTGTACAACAGAGCTGCTAGCATCACCACCAGGTGCTCTGCGTTTGCGTTCCAGAGGCACATTTGTGAAAGGTGCTGTTGTCACGGCTGCAGCCTTCCTCGCAGCAGCACCACCTCTCCCAGTGCCTCTTGGTCTGCGACCTCCACGCTCCTTTCCTCTTTCCCTGGCCCGACGCTCTTTCAAGGCCCTAATCATGTGTTCAGTGAGAATTTTTAAAGCTTCCCTTGCACCCATGGCCTCCAGTCTTTCCAGCATCTCCTTCGTCAGCTGGGCAAAAATATCAGGGTCGAGAATAAGCTTCCGCTCATGCAAAATCATGTAGCCTTCCTTCGCGGAATTGTTCGCATGGGTAGGTGAATAATCGGAATGTGATTCAGGTATAGGACCCAGGACAATCGGAATGACTACATCAGGAACTGCTGTCTGGCTCGGTTGATTGGATTGCGGAGCAGCAACTGGAATTGGCGTCGTAGTTGAAGGAGTTGCGGTGATAAACGGAGATACAGACGGCTGCGAAGGGACATTCGCATGCTTAGCCCAATTAGATTGAGCCAAGGGGGCATATGGGTTTGCACTGCTCATAGGTGTGCCCGAATAAGCCATCGTGGATCCATGCATCGTTTGCGTGTTGTATGGCTGTGAAGGATAAGCAAAAACTCCGGTTGTAGCAGATGTCGAGGATGTATTCGTAGGTGCAGTCTTGACCGAGGCACTTGTCAAAGACTCAGGCATGGACGTGGTCGCCGTAGTGGTGAGCGTTGAGATGGTAGATACGGACGGAGTTGGGGACTTGAATGATAAGGGCGAGGAAGTTAAAGGTGGAGGCAAATGTGTGCCTTTCAGGTCGCCTTTGATGCTGCGTTTCAGTGGAGGCTCTAGTAGCGCCCCCTTGTCCTTCTTCCTATTCTTATTGCTTGTAGAATCAATAATGACTCCTTGTGCAGCAGCAGCGGCTGCTTGCTTGGCTTTTAACTCCTGTTCTTCCAGTGATTGGGCATGCGTCTCATCGACTGACCAGAAAAAGCCTTTCCCCCTATCACCCCCACAACGTTCCATCTTCAGGAATGCACGACTGGATGACAAATTATGACGGACGGAACTCTGCAGGAATGCTGGTCAGTGAATCCCCAAGATAAGATAAAGGTTTAATTCACCATCCATGCACCATCAGCGTATCGGTAATATTCATGAGTGTTCATTATCCATGTGCAAATCTCCTGCAAAGTAGCTTTCCCTCCAATGTCTTTTATTGCGCGATAAATTAGCTGAGCGTATGTGAACGGCGGCTTGGGCGGCATATCTTCAGGCTTCGGTCGTTCAAGCACGGAATCAATGTCGCCCTTTTTCCGCTTCTTGGAGTTGGCTTTATTTGACTGACCGATATGATTGGAATTTGGTAGTTGAGGCTGTGGTTGAGGAGGCGGTTGAGGTTTGGCTTTGACTTTAGGAGAACTGATTTGTGGGTCGGGAGACGGAGGGGGGAGCTTGACTTCCGCTGGGGGAGGAGGGGAGTGGGAAGGCTGAGATGAAGGTGGAGATATAGAAGTTATGTCAACGGAAGGCGAGCGGGGGCGATTTGTAGAAGACTGTGAGCTTGGTGATGGGGTATCTTCAGGGGGGGGAGGGGGAGGAAGGACGAAATGAAAGGTGCGTGATGCAATCTGAATTTGGGACCTAACGCTGATACTATTGGCGATAGACTAGAGATGACAAGGAGAGCAGACCCACCTTTCACCCAAAGGAGCGCGGGTCCCTGCACCAGACCATACGCCATCGACCCAAGCACCATTACGGCCAATGACTACTAGCACAAAGCGGTCCTCGTCCTGGTCATATTCGATCTTGGCGTGCAGACGTGACACACTCTTGAGGGCGCCGAGGTCGACATCAACTTGGTTTGTCTCTGCAGTAGAGGAAGTTGGAGCGTTCGGGGCACATCTGCGGCCAATGGTGATGGAAAGGGTCTGAATGTAGAAGGTGAAATGGGGGAAAACGAGGGAATAGTATGCGGATATCTTGTCCTGGACTGGAGGCGGGGTTGCATGCTTGGCATTGGCATCATCCGCAGTGGGCGATGCAGTGCGAGTCCGGGTATCCATCGGGCAATGGGCGGGGTGTCGGCGAGAGTCAGAGAGAGATATTCTCTCACACGTGACTCCCGATTTACACTCATCCCCGTGCGAACCTCCAACGGCTCCTTTATCCTCCGAGAATCCATGGTCGAAGGCACCGTCAAGGCTGCCCACGAAAAGGTCGAACAGTTGGCTGACCGCGATGCCGACACAACAGCCTCAGACATCCGCTATTTGGCCTATGGTGCTCGTCTGCGTACTGCTTTGCGTGCAGGCACCCGCTACTTCGCCTACGTCCGTGTTCTCTCTCTTCTAGTCTCCCACTCGTGCCCTGACCGTGTCTAAAAGACAAGTGACGTTGGAGAAGCATTCAGACCCGTTGCACCTCCTTGGGTCGTGACCGCCGCATATGGCATCTCCTGGTTATATGTTTCTGCGTCCGTTTGATTTCCTGTCCCAAGCTCATCGCATTTTGAATTTGGGATATCCCAGGGACGTTGCATATGAATCGTACAAAGCGTACCACCGCGGACCTTCTCCAATAGAGGCCGCCAATTTTTCCGAGCCATCCCGCGTTGCGATAGCGGCAGTTCAACGGGCTACTTTCCAATCAATAGCATCCATGTGCGATCATTTGCTTTGGCGTTCCATGCATTCGTGGATTGATTTATTTTCCTCAGGGGACTTCCTGCGCTCACCATTCACACAGTTGTGGCTCAATCTCGTAAAGCCTTCCGCAACGCGACGAACACGAAGGTGAGGATATGGGGTCCGACAACGACGGGTCTGGCGGTTGTCCCCATCCTCCCATATCTCTTCGATCAGCCTGTAGAGAAAGCCACAGAATACGCTTTCGACTGGATAAGAGAAAAAATCATAGAACAGAGGCAATCTCGGACCAGCTCCCCAGATAGAAAGGAACTATAATGCATTGCCGCGCGAATCGTTGTGTATTTTGCGATGCGTTATATCCGTCGATCCCCCTTATATCACAGCTAATTTACACCCTGGATTTATTGGATCATAATATACACTCTACAAAAAATCAATAACACCTCAGCCATCACAAAGAGGTCTTGCCAAGAGCCAAAGGTATTGAACTGATACTGCTAGGTGGGATAAGGCCAACCTCGGTCACTACTGCAGTGATATATGTCGGGGGTGTAAGGTCGTACAACGGGTTCAGCTTTTCAATGCTTGAGGGCAAATTTTCCAGATGCGTATATTTCTGAATAACTGTCGTTGGTGCTAGAAGAATCTCGGCATAAGTAATTCTGATGAAGTATATGATGTATGAATCTTCCCATACCTAGTTCATTCTTTGAAAATCCATCGACCATAACACCATCACTAAATTTATAAGTCTCGCAACACACAAGGACTGGCACATTACGGGCTTTGGCCATCATGGAGACCATGGCAGTGCCTGCTCGTGAGTAGACTGCACCATTTGAAAATAATGCATGCGCGCCGACAAGAACCATTGAAACTTGGTTCAAAAGTGACGGTAGCGCAGGAAGTAGGGCATACGTGCAAGGAATCGGACTTGGACCGCTTGTGAGAGATTTCAGTAGAACCTTGCCTGTCAAAAGTACGATTCATTTTAGAGCAGATTATCAAGTCGTCCAGGGTCTGAGCAAACCTTCAAGTAACGGTTTTGAATCAATTATGATCACTGAAATCTTTTTTCTTTCAGAGTGCGCTGCAAGCAAGACCTTTTCTACGACTGATGACCTAAGAAGTTCAAGCGTAAGAATGACAAGCCTGGAAGCCATAGGAATGAACTAAAGCACGAACTTGGCATAGGTCAAAATGACGTCTCCATCTTTGATTTTATTCCCTGCATTTTCTTCAATGACCTCGTCGGCGATTATAATACGGTCGCGAATATAATTGTCAATTTTTAAACACAGCGCATCTTTTGCCTAAATGATCACGCCGGTCAAAAATGACATCAGGCAAAATCCAAGAACATACGTCTTGCTCGACCATGTCGATATCCATATTACTGATCTCCACTTTCAACTCCCGAATCGCATTACCCATCGTGACAGACATCGGACGCGCTGAAACGAGGTGCGTAATTTGCGGTGATAAATGGGTCATCAAATGGCGAGAGAGGGTATTGTGAGAAGGCGTGGTATAATCTTGAATCACCTATCGTTCAAAGTCCTGCGTCAATGTGTGCGACAGTGTACTACAATAATAGGGAAACATACTTGCTTGAAAGCAGTGAGCATAGCAATGCATCTGGCGTTTGCGCCAGATATTTTGAATTCCGAAAAGAGTAATGCAAGTCTGATGATCTCAGGATGAATATCACCCTTCACAGTATGACTAACCGGCTTCGGTTGTCCAAAATGAGAAAATATGCGTAGCCCGTGCGACACCTGTTTCGCCATCGCGTCCTCTGCAATGACACCGGTACCGGTATCCTTAGAAGCTGATGCTTGCCTAGCACCCTGAATGTCGCCACCAAAAGCTTTCTTCTGGGGAGTAGGAGGCGGTTTAGTTTTTGTCTGGGCGCCAGGTGTGCCCCCAACTGAGGGCTGTTGCTTTCCTTGGGAAGGATCTTTCTTGCCTTGTTGCTGGGGCTGTCCTTTTAATGCAGCCTTCGCTGCTCTTTGTCGTTCTTGAAGCTCCCTGCGTTCCGCTTTTGTCATACTTTTCTGCGATGGTTGGCCTTGAGGCTTCGCGCTCGCGGGCTGTGGTGGATCGGCAATTGTTGGCACAGGCATAATGATATCGTTTGCGCCAGATTGAAGACAGTCGACAGTAAGGATAAGATTCAACTCTTCAGTCAAATCAATGATATCAGGTCACGTGCAAAGGCAAGGGCCGGCTGCGGTGGATTTTCCGTTTCAAAGGGGGCCGCATCCTGTCAACCACTGTCACCTTCTCGTCGTCGTACAGCCCGGCGACAACATCTTACAGTCTGCGACACCATCCATACACTCTTTTATTATCCTTCTTAATAGAATAAAAAATTCATGGCATGCTCTTCCATTGTCGACTGCACTAACATGCAAATGCTGACAACACGTATCAGGGTGTCCCCGCGCTTTTTCGCTGGCTGAGCAAGAAATACCCCAAAATCAGTGCGTTCGTTTAGACTCACCTCGCACTCTTATGTGTTTATTTTCCTTTATAGTCTTTCCGGTGGTGGAAGAAGAAGAAACTAAAATTCCAGGAGAAGATGGAGAAACAATTACCGTTCCCTTAAATATCACCTCTCCAAATCCCAACGGCATGGAATTCGATAATCTGTACCTTGATATGAATGGAATAGTGCGTATTTATTGCATTCAGATGTTTGTATTAGCTCATTCTGTTTTCTCTCAGGTTCATCCCTGTACTCATCCAGAGGGCAAGGTCAGTTACACGAACTGCTCGTCGTTAAGCTATAGCCAAAATTACTCCCTTTTTCAGCCTGCTCCTGCGACAGAAGAGGAAATGATGATTGAAATTTTTACATACACGGAGAGGGTGGTGAATATGGTCAGACCTCGCAGGTTGTTGTTCATGGCTATCGGTGATTCACATTAATGACTCTTTCGAAACTCCACTCATTTCGTCATGACAGACGGTGTTGCTCCTAGAGCCAAAATGAATCAACAGCGCTCTCGGCGTTTCCGATCGGCTCAAGAGGCTAAGGAGAAAGAAGAAGCTAGGCAGGAGTCGGTTCTCTTGTGGGAAGGCGCGTTTGGTCTTGATTGTCGCATTATTTTCCATCTGACCCCTTCTACATAGCAATGGGCAAAGAAATTTCGGAGAGGAGAAGAACAAAGTGTCATGGGACTCGAATGCTATCACTCCGGGCACACCCTTTATGGATCTTTTGGCTATGTCGCTGCGATATTGGGTGGTGCAGAAGATGAATACAGACCCTGGTTGGAAGAATGTAGGTGTCCATCTTTCTTGTAGCCAATATTCGCGCCTAACTATTCACAGATACAAGTGATTATATCAGATGCGGGAGTACCTGGGGAAGGAGAACACAAGATAATGGATTACATTAGACGTCAACGAAGTAACCCTACTCATGACCCCAATACTAAACACGTAATTTATGGATTGGTAAGGTTCAGAAGTTTTTTCAAATTGTCGTTTCACTGAATTTTCTCTAGGACGCCGATCTCATCATGTTAGCTCTGGCGACCCACGAACCCAACTTTAGAGTGTTACGAGAGGACGTATTTGCGAACGATACTAGTCCGAGTGCCTGTCGCATTTGTGGGCAGGAAGGTCACTATGCTGCACAATGTACTGGCACAAAGGCAGAAATACAAAAGAAACCTGCGGAGAAGAAACCCTTCATTTTTCTGGATGTTGCCATTCTGCGCGAATACCTAGAAGTGGAACTTGAAGTTCCCAATGCCCCGTTCCCTTTCAAATTGGAAATGGCTATTGACGATTGGGTTCTTCTGATCTTCTTTGTCGGCAATGATTTCCTTCCTCATCTTCCTTCGCTTGAGATTCGAGAAGGCGCTATTGATACTTTACTGAAGATCTGGAAGCAAGAACTCCCGAGAATGGGCGGGTATCTGACAAACCATGGTGAACTTGAGTTGTCACGAGCACAAATCATTCTTGAGGGACTTGCCAAACGAGAAGATGATATTTTTCGAAGAAGACGTGAAGGTCCGTCAAACCTTTATTCAATTCCTATGGCAAGGCATCCAATTTGCTGCCGGTCTTATTGTGATTGAGCACGAATATTAATATTGGTTTTGTTTCAAATAGCTGAAGAACGTCAAGATCAGAATGCAAAACGCCGTAAGATAGATCAGCAGGCCAGGAGCGATTTCGTGTCAGGTCCATCTCAGACCATGGCATTGACCGCACCTCCAAGTGCCCCCACTACTGTTCCTTCCATACATCCGTCGCTCCCCCAGCGGCCAACTTATGACTTCGCTGCAAACGCCGATTCTATAGGACGTGGGGCTGCTCCTACCCCAGAATCAATTCGAAACGCACCTACGGCTGTCCAAGCCCTTGCTGGATCTAATCGCGATGTTGTTGCTAATCGTCGTGCCATACGGATGGCGAATATGAGTGCCGCTGAAGTTCTCAAGGCGGAATTATCAGGACTTACTCCAGTCAAGCCTTCTGCATCGTCCAAGTCATCTGCTTCGCTAGTAACGCCAACTCCACCGCCAAATACTAACCCAGTCAGCACACAGGTTACCGAAGATGTTATTCCCGGTCTTGGAAGTAATGACGCTCCATCCTCTGATGTGGCTCAACCTCTGGTACAAGTTGCTGATGAGGCAGATGCCGACGCTGAGATCGATGCCGACACGCAAATACTATCAGGTGACGCTGAAGATCTCGACGTCCCTATGCCGGATTCTCTAGCAGGGACAAAGCGTAAATTTGAGGAAGGTCCAGCATCTGACGATGTAATAGACGATGTTGTGACCGTTGAAGAGGAAGACGACGACGCACCACCCTCTTTGGCTATGAAAGTCAATGCAGATGGTACTGTGGAACAGGAGGATACTGTAAAGTGCGTCGGTTCAGTCTTCAGTCAACTAAATTACTAATTTTATCTTAGGCTGTGGGAGCCTGGTTACAAGGAAAGATATTACAGGCAAAAGTTCGGCATTGAACTTACTGATACAGAGTTCCGTAAAGAGTGGGTCTATCTCTGCTTGCTACTATTCAATATTAAAACAGCTTTCCCAGACTCACGAAAAAGTATGTGGAAGGATTGTCATGGGTGTTACACTACTATTACCAAGGGGTAAGTTATCTCGCGGATGGAACTGCATATCTATCTGATTCACTTCGCTTAGACGCCCTCCTGGCAATGGTATTACCCGTACCATTTTGCACCATTCGCCGCAGACTTTGAAGACATTGAGAAGATGGATATCAAGTTTAATCTTGGTCAGCCATTCAAGCCATTCGAACAGCTCATGGGTGTTTTCCCGGCTGCGAGGTCAGTTTTAAATTACTGGGGTAGAGTTCCTCTCATTGATTTCATGTAGCCGAAAGCACATTCCTGAGGTGTTCCAACGTTTCATGACAGACGAAGATTCTCCTATCATCGACTTTTATCCGTCAACTTTCCAAATTGACATGAACGGAAAGAAAATGGCATGGCAAGGAGTTGCCCTGCTGCCCTTCATCGACGAAACGCGATTATTAAAGCCATGGCGTTGGAATATCCCAACCTTACGGAAGATGAAATCCGTCGCAATCGCCGGGGCAACAACGTTATATATGCCTCCGTGGACCATCCCATATATCCCTTCTATGAGAGCTCTACGGCAAACGGAAGAATGAAGAAGTATGTGATTGTAAATTATCTAACAATACTTACTGATCCTGATCGGCCCTTCTTAAAGCCTGTTACTATTGACCCAACTCTCAGCCATGGAATGGCAGGAAGCGTGCTGCCTAATCCTGATTGTATCCCTGGTTCCACGTACTATTGTCCTTTGAGCAAGCAAGGGTTGCCCGACATAAAGAACGATCGTTCTCTGTCTGTTCTCTATTTCTTCCCTAAACAATTGACCCCCCATCGCTCTGTCATTTTGCCTGGTACCAAACGACCTCCTCGGGTATTATCAGGCAACGACTTGGAGGTTACACGTAATGGTGGCCATAATCGCGGCCGTGGAGGCTGGGATCGCGGTGGAGGAAGTGGCGGCCGTGGCAATGGGATGGATCGAAGCCGTAATGATCCCTTCCACTCACGTCCGAACAGTTATGGTCAGTCATATGGTACAGATCGAGGAGGCCTGGGTAGTAGAGGCGGCTACGCAGGAGGTTACGGCGCTGGTGGTCGCTATGGTGGTCGCGGTGGTGGCCAATATCAACAAGGCTCTTACCCCTCTCGGGCGCCCTATCAGTCGCAGCCACCTTTGAATACTTATGGAGGCTCTGGTGTATATGGTGCAAGAAGCGAATATGGAGGATACGGAGGAGACCCTTCCTATCATAGGAGTGATTATAATTCCTATGGCTCTCACCATAACGGCACCCGAAATGGTTATGATGGACCTCCTAAACAAAACGCCTATAATTCATATGGCAGCGGAGGATACGGTGGATACGGTGGACAGGGCTCAGCAAGTCATTCTGGTTATCAGCCTAGAGGCGGAGCTTCTTACACGGGACATAATTCACGCGGACGAGGTCGAACGTGGTGATCACTTTGCTCGGTTAAATTGCCTCACCTTCGGAAGCAGGTCTATCTATTTGTACGAGTAGCATCAGACATACATGTATTTTATTCTGTACTTCATTGTGCTAACTACACCGATATACGACATACATAATTCCAGGGGATATTTTTGAATTACAACAAATTCGCAAAGCTTTGAAACATTCATGACTAGCATGCAAGGCTGGTCAGTATCCACCACTATATCCATGACTGCGTGTTGTCGGTATTGCAGGTGGTGTACTGTATGCAGATGCTCCATATTGAGAGGTAATAGGAGGCTGCGCATAACCTCCCTGCTTGATCGGTGGCCTAGTGCCGTAAGCTACATGTGGGCTTTGCCAAGGGATGCAGGCAATGTACACTGTGTAAACTTTGTCACGGGCTTTTGCCCTATGCCTTGCTTTTTTTTCCTTGCGGCGCCTCCTCCTTGCTAGCTTTTCCTCGCGGCGCCTACGTCCTTCCGGGTTTTCATAACCTAAGAGCTCTGATTCTGAAGAAGAGCTGGGGGATGACGAAGAGCCATCTGTATCATCATGAGGAGGGAGCTGCGCTTCAATTCGTCCAGCTTCAGGTCCTGTTCGCCTATCCTTTCCTTTGTATAAAATTAATTCGACCCCACGACGGAAAAAGAAAGATGTGTTCCACAGGTGCACAAGGTCTTTCGCTAGTGTTGACCTCTTCAGTGGCTGACCACCTTTTATGACCCCGGCAACAGGTAGTTGGCCTGTCCAACAACGGCCTAAATCCTATCGTACAAAAGTAACCGGACGGTCGATAATGCAATCAACAAACAAAATAAATGCGACATACCTGCATACAACGTTTCCAGTCTTCTTGGTAAACATCATGCGTTGAAAGCACTATAGGCATCTTAGGGTATTTTGAGTCGTAAATGTCATCCAAATCCTTAATTTTCATCATGTCAAATGGCGCGAAAGAATTCGCAGCATTGAAAGGACGGAAAAATGCCTCTGGAGCCGGTAATTGCTGCGAATCCCCGGGTATAGGTGTGTTGGTTACATTGGGAGATTTGCGAGGAGAGGCATTTACTTTGGAGGAGGAATTTACCTTGGAGAAGGCTACTTAGGCAGAGAATATTTAATACGGAAACATTATAACCAAGAGCAAGAGGAGTACCTGGATTGGGAGAGCCAGCACGAGAGGGTGGTCGCGATCGCGAACCGTTATTGTCAACCATAGACAGGCCTTCGACGTTATGGCTCCTACTGGGGTACGACTGAGTCGAAGGACCGCCAAAGGGTGTCGTGGAACGCATAATGTGTTCCATTGGATTGTGTACAGAAGCTGAAGATGATGTATAGGTAGGACCTGGATATCCAGTTGAATTGGCAGTTCCGAAAGAAGAAACATCGGAACCATGCATATTCGGAGAAGCAGAAGAATAATGAGAAGCTGGGTAGGGATTTGCGCGACCTGATTTATAAGGACCGGGCATGTAAGTCTCCGGAGGCGAAGGATAAGGGTTTGGACGGCTGGCATAATCACCGCTTGTGGTACGAGTCCTTTCGTAAGTTTTATCACCTGCGCTATACTTCCGAGTGCTACTGAAGTCGCCACTTATCTTCCTATCGCGTTCTGCGTGCTCCTTGCTGCCAAGGTCCATGTCCCTGAATTGCCTGCCAATATCGGGATATGCTCCACTGGCATTTATATTTTGGCCCGGCAGTCCCGTAGGATACGCGGACTGGCTTGGTAGTGCATGGTTGGAGTAAGGTGTAACTGGATACCTAGCTGTTGAATTTGGAAGCCCTGGATAACTTGTTGGATATGTTGATGTACCTCCAGCTACCGGAAACGCTACAGAGCCAGGAGGAAGCGGACTTCCCGAACTAACGCTTTTACGGTGATCGCGATGTACGCTCGATTGTGCGTCCCTTTCGCGCGCCAGACGTAGCTCATACTCGGGATCGTTTCTCGCATCGATATTGCGCCATTTGGCTTCCTTGTCTTGATTCTTTTTGCGCTTTTCGTCGGAGCGGTCCCTGGTGAATTTATGAGAAGTGTGATGGTAGAAGCATTTAAGCGTTTAGAGAATTTCATACCACTCTGGAGAGGCCTGGACGTTATCGTTGTATGTACCCGCGTAGCTGACACCACCGCGCCAAAGACTGGGCTCCTAAGACGAAGTCTCAGAGGCAGGCTACTAAGACGCCAAAAAAATTCCACTCAACACTGCTTCCGGTAGGATAAACAAGCTGTGAACCAGAAGGAGGAGCGGCCGTGGGATCAGGTACCCATTGGATGCCGCTCACAACACCGTTGGGCGTCTGATAACTGATATACAGATCAGAAAAGCGATCAGGTCCACAATGACAGCATGACGTTAGTTACTAATCGTACCTTGCAGCAACAGCCCTATGTGCAGAGAAAACAATGTTAACAACGTTCAATCCAGCAGCTCTACGGACTGAGATATTGGCCTCACCTGTATGATTGATATATTATTCGTCCATCTGGACCAGTTGAGGTCGTATATGTCACTGCACCAGGGCCCACCTGTGCAATGCCAGTCGGAAGGCCGCTATATTGGCTCTCATTCAGATGTGGGGCATACGGAGAGGGTGACCTGTATGGAGAAGGGGAGTGTTGCATTTCCGTTTAAAGATTCCTGGAGGAACTAGACACTGATAGTGCTATAGGCAGTAGTGTGCCCCAGATCAAAGTCAAAATGCCGGAATCATACACATGGAGAGGCGTCTGCGAAACTACAGCGCCCACTGAAGCACGTCGTCGAGGAGAATGAACCCAGCACAGGAATCATTAGTAGAGTCAGTTCTGATCAGAGCTCTCAGCCTTACTCCGTTTGGTCATCAGACCGTTCTCGGCTAGATAAGATAATGAACCTGATGAGAAATTCTAAGCGTTCCGTGAAGGTGATTAAGGGTCCCAGGTGGAGATTCCTCCACGCCGCGTGGGGAGAATGGAAAGGAAGCCAGATCGATAGAAAATTATGTATCCAGAAATAAAAATATGCGACAAAGAAGATGAAATGTAGTTACAATACAAAATCCGTGATGCTGGCTGGTCAACAATGCACCGTCTTCGCCAGACAAAGTGATCAAAAGAATCTCCAATAAAGCAGAATAATGACAAGGAGGCCTACAGCACCTAGGGGCGCGTATTGCCGGAGCATCGCCTGGAAATTTATATTTCTTGCAGCTTTGCGATACTTTTCTGACTCTGACTTAAGAGAGGTCGACAAATGCGACATTCCTGATAGATATAAAGGTCAATGACACGTCAACAAAAGAATAAACCGAAGAACGAACTGTCCAGAGAATCTCCTCTCCACAATAACTCCTCCATGTTCTTGGTCATAATTCTCGTTACATCTTGCAACTCGTCGTTAAGTTTATCCAGATTGGAGGTCGCAGCCTTTGCTGTCCTCGAGTCACGGTACAGCCTTGCCGTCTTTGACATGAAGGTATCTAGTCGGACACGTCAGATGCAGCACTTGGGCCTTGTTTGAATTAATATGCCCACCGAAGCCGACAAAGGCATAAGGTTTCCGTACAGTCTCGACCTTTGGGCCATATGTATTAGCGAATTCTTTGGATAGTTCATCCAAGTAGGAGAAAGCGAGTTTCCGGGGATAGGATTTGTCTGCTATTGTCAGATAGACAACATTAACTGCAATGAGGTAACTATAGGACTTCAGAACATCAACAGCTAAAAAGCATGAAGTGCACGAACTGCAAAGTGTATGGCCCGCTCTCAATAGAACACCGTGGTTCAGCATTTGGTGTTATGCGTCTGAAGATTAGTTTAGACTGCTGTTTGTGTTCCTGCAGAGCCTGTTCTGTCTGATGACACGTCAGGGACAGCAAGCAGAAACGGCGAGGACGACGACAAACCTGCTCGTCGTCGACACTGGCGGCCAATGGAAGAGCATCTGAGGCTCTTACTATGATCGTAGAGCGAACCATGAGAGTGAGGTGTAAGGTAGATGGCACGTGAGGGAGAATATACGTGTGATTCAGAATCCAGATCATTTGTCGGTTTCCAGACTTGACCAGTTCTGGCTAATTACGACAATGGTATATACATATGTTTTCTCCTTCGCTTATTACTCTCTCCCATCTTCCAAACCATGGCCTTTTCTGAGATTTTCAACGTTGAGAAGCAGGTCAAAGTACTTTCACTGTTTTTTGCACTTGGGGCTCATCTGTTCCAACAGTTGACGTTCTACGGCGCATATCACTCCAACAAGGTCAATGTCCTCATACATATCATATGCGTGCCCATTATCGTTTGGTATATCATTCAATTGACGAGTCTGCCAGCTAAATCTAATAAATTCATCTTCAAGGACTGCGCAAGCTCTCATGGCACCTCTGCCTGTTCCCGCCTTCATACCAGCTTACCACTATGTGGTCAATGATTATATGCTATTCACAGTGAATTACGCCACAATTATGGGCGTCATTTATCTTGCATACTATTTTGTACTGGAGCCTGTCGCCGCTGTGAGTCGGTGTTCCATGTCCTGATCTATCTGTCTGGAGCGAGCTTTGCTTTGTTCTTTAGCTTCTGTATACTCCTCAGATGGTTATCACAGTGTTGACCGCCACCGCGTTTTCCCATCGGCCGGGTCATGTCTCTATTGCAGCCACTATTCACGCTTTTTCATGGATCGCCCAATTCATTGGGCATGGTTTCGCCGAAGGTCGAGCCCCGGCTTTGCTTGACAATTTGCTCGGAGGTGAAGAAATGCCTTCAAGACTTGGACATCATTCCCTTACGTTGTTTTCTTTTTCTTTTTCAGCCATTGTGTTAGCGCCGTTCTTCGTGCATCTTGAAATTTTGTTTGCCCTCGGATATCGATCTGCCATGCATAAACGTATCAACAATGCAATTGGCAAGGAGGTTGCCAAGATCCGAAAGGCAGACGGAGACAAACGAAGGAGGGCACACTGATCATGCCAATACGTCTGTAGCTCGGATGTTCTCGCTGTACAGAATCAGAATGAATGTAATATAAATGATTTTCTGTCCTGCATAAATTTCACTTGTTGTACGACCCTACGACAACAAACTGATCAAATCAGACTCGCAGGGGGAGCCAAAGCAGGCTCTCCAATGGCAGTGACATAGGCCGAGGAGAGACCTCCGTCAACTGTGAAATCAGTGCCCTATAATACACATGGGTTAACGCGATCATCAAGGCAGGCATGTATTTTTTACCGTCACGTAGCTACTCTCGTCACTGGCAACTGTATCGAAGAATGCCTCAATAAACTCCAATCAGCGGAAATGCAACTCAATGCTCACGGAACAATGCAGCCCGCGCCAATTCGATTGCTTCACCAAAACGGCCCATCGGAAGATGTACCAATCGGCGTTGGCGCTTCTCCTCGGTATTCAGGAAATCCATAAGGAGCGCTTTAAAAGGTGAATACGAAGCAATGATTTACCAAGTTTCCACGGGACTTACGTGTCTTCAGTGGTCCGCTGTTGAGAGGCTATATCAGCGCCATGACCTCACGTGGAATGGCAAAGAGAACCGACTCACGGACAGAGAGAGTTGATACGAATACCTTCTTTGGCATGGACCATGGCCAATTCGCGGGTCATTGCTAAAACGCCACCCTATAAATTCCGAATAAGCAGATTTCTGTAGAAAAAGAATTATCGCATTTACTTTTGAAGCCGTATCTGCCAATGAAAGGTTGAAATCAATTAGTGCCGGAAATCATTTCACCGTCGAAAAGAATTTACATGCTAGCTGGGGAGTAGCTGCGCCCATGAGAGCCACGAAACTAGCGGTGTTAATGATACTGCCGCCCACATGAAGCCCCTTGGATTCATCTGTTGGGTTCTGGCGCATGGCAGTAATGGCGTATTTACAGCCCCACCAAACACCTTTGAGATTTATTTGCATTGTCAGATCCCAAATTCGCTCTTCCGTATTGAGGGCATTGTCGTCTTCGGGATGCATAATACCTACAATAGATTGTACACGTTATTTCTAGTATACCAGTGCCTGTAAAACGGACCAGCGTTGTTGAACTGAGAGAATAAAAGGTGAGCAATTAGTTGAAGGCAATGGGGAAATCTATACCATGACATCTAATCTACCAAATTCTGCTACTGTTTTCTCAACGACATTTTTCACATCCGCTTCTTTCCCGACGTCTGCCTTGAGGGCAATTGCTTTTACATTCGGAAATCGCTTGGCGATGATAGCAGCGGCCTTCTCTGCATTGGCAAGGTTAATATCTACAAGGACTACATTTGCGCCTTCTTGTGCAAAAAGAATAGATGATTCCAGGCCGATACCCCTAAAGATGATCAGTACGGGTTACGACTTCGTTCCTGCAGATTTTTACTGACGATCCTGCCCCTGTCACGAGAGCAACCTGATCAAAAGGACTTGAGAAGAATATCAAATCCTGAAGGAAAACCGACTTGCCTTGTCCTGAAGACGCCCGGGCATGCGAAGGTGAAGAGTCAGTAAATAGCTGTTCGTAGATAAGGATCGAGCGAGAAACTCGGAGAAAGGGATCAGGCGTGGCCATAAAAGGATCTCGTATCGCGTATCGCGTTACCGTTGCGCCTGCACGTGCGCGAAGATCCCCTTGTCACACTGAGGATCGCGATTTTGATTGGGTTTAAGTTGATGGTTACTCGAAAATTCAGTCCAAAAGGGCTCCGAAACGCCGGTTTCAGAGCCCACTATTGTCCTAACCATCTTGAAATCAGCTTGACGAGCATCGATTGGATTTCGTAGGAGCTTGAAGACACTGAAAACGGGTCTGTATTAACAATATTCAAAGGCTAGAATGTAATGTTCCCTATATTGACGGATATCTACAGCCCTAGTCGGGTATTCATAACCGCCAGCTAAAGAGACTCGGTGGCACTGCGGAAAGCATGGAAGTACCTTCCGAAGAGCTCTAAAGAAAACTGCTTCAGCAGGAGTTGGGTAGGAATGTATCGAAAGCCCATGCATGAAGGAAGCGAGGGCATGTTACGAGAACTTCAGCACAACCGAATTGGCACATATGTCGCTCTGAAGATGAGGCTGTAAATGGCATGTATGTGCGAGGGTGGTGAAAGCTCTTCTCAACGTACAGTAAGAGCGTCTAAATTATTCTTCATCGCAATGACATAGGAAAGTCTGGGGGGAAACTGTCATCAAGATCTCCAAACATATCCTGAAAATCTTTAACCACATGGGGCAAGGATTCATGTTCTGGAAGAGGCAGAGAGGAAAGGGATTCGCTACGTTGAGGATCATCTTGCTCTACTATTCTTTGACCACCACCATGTAATGGGTGGAATGGATACACAGCAAGTCTGGGAGATGATAGAGAATTGCCAGGTTGCTCCTTTGTGCCTGCTGTGTCAGTCTCAGACTCAGATTCCGTAAGAGACAATTCCTCATCATTCCTAGGAGCAAGTATAGAGGTCTCTACAGAATTGTCTTCTTCGAATATGTTGTCGAACAATGGCAATTGCAGGGATATAGAGGAGAATCCCTTTGACCTGACTTCTGATTTCTGTGGAGAAGGTCTAGGAAGAGTACAGTGAGCAATCGAAGAAAATAACTAGTAAGCTACATACTTGGAACGCGTTGTATTTTCCGATGGGATTTCCAAGCAGGGCAGCGTGAGTTCGTGTTCCTGGCTTTGCGAACTGGGTATAATTTCCGTGTCCTGAGTTGGCCAAGGAAAGCAGATCTTCTTCTGATGCCGAATATCAATCAAAGCGTCAAGAACCTGCGTCTGAGAGGACATGATGAATGCCTGGGCATCATCCGCACACAGAAGGTCAAGGCAGTCCTTCTTTGGTGAAGAAGAGAGTTGAACCTCTTCCAGAGCTGCTGATGGAATCCCCTTGGGAGAAAGAGGGGCGTCCTGAGTTTGGGATGACGGGATCAAATGATTAGTTATATCATCCAAATTTGGGCAAATAGGTGAGTTGATGAGTTCTGGGGTGTTTATTCCACTGAGGGCGGCCTTCCCGCTCTGGGAGATAGAACTGGTTATATCCCTTGGGACTTGACGTTTCATAACGACTGGGTTTGGGAAAGATAGTTTAATGACATCGGTCCATGGTATTGTAAGCGAATGAGACTGCTGAGGAGGGGTGAGCTATCCTTGGCTCGGAGACACCCCGATGCAGCTTCCATCCCAGTGTCTCTTCATTCTCATCGATCGCGATACTGGAAACATTAGAAGGTGAAATTCTTTCAGGTTGATTTGAAACTGCTCTCTCAACAAACGTGTTTCAGCTGTCGAGGATTCAGAAGAGTTAAGCTCTCCGTCTTTGGCTTTCGATCTTCGAATTTGCAGGACGAAAGAATCCTTTAAAGCTTGTGTTTCGTGACTTTTATGCTTCTTTTGTTGAGGTACAAAATTACTCTTGACTTTTCGCTTTCTAGAAGATGGATTGATTTGAAAGTAGCTCGTTATGAGTACTTCTCCGAGGGGTGGCATCTAGTTCAGATCATGATCAATAAATAATAATAATAATCGAAACAAAAGTTGCAATATGCTTACATAGGTTAACGAAGGCGTTAAATAACTATAACAACGGCGAAGTCTCCTCACAGAAATTCCACGATACGGAACGAGAGCTTTGAAGAGGAAATAAGTAACTTGCACGAAAGCAAAACGAAAGCCTACGAAAGCCAGACGAAAGCGCGTCACTGTTTATACACGTGACCGTGTTAATTCAAATTGAAGAGAATTCCCTACTTCTACCTAGTACTTAGTACCAAGGGTATTCACATCCATATCTTGACGAGCATCGCCACCGTTTCCGACCATCTTGGCTTGATCTGCGCATAAACGTGTAAATTCTTCATGCAGATTACTTTTAAAGGAGTCGTCAAGTCACTCAGTAACCGGTCGTGCTGTTCCAAAATAAAAGGCTATCTTTATCCTTATCTCTACCCTTGGCCATTGCTTCTTTGGGTTTTCTCACTGTCTGGGGCAAAAGAACCCTGCTTGAGTGACTTACAATACAATCCATTCGTTCCGAACTCTGGCACCGTGGAGTCTACTCTACTTGATTAATGTTATCGTTACCTGGGACCGTAGCCTCTCGAACGGTGGATAGAGTTTGACCATTCTACAGACGGCTGTTACCTCTTTATTATGGATATTCAAGATTCTTCAGACGATGCTGGTGTAATGAAAAGTAGGCACATGCTCGTAATTGGGATGGGTATGGTGAGTTTCATGTCATGCAAAGAAGCCAGCGCCTTTGCTCAATCACCAACAGACCGCTATGGCTTTTATCGAGAAGCTATTCGCATACGAAGACAAAAAAACTGGAACACCAGGATGGTCGGTTATCATAGTTGGGGAAGAAGTATGGATGCCGTATAATCGTGTCGGCCTAGTGAGAAACCTAAATTATTTCCACAGAAATGAATCACTAACATTATACCTAGACCCAATATTTCGTCCATCGATCACCGGAAGATCTATATCTTCAGCCTCAGTCATGGTTTATGTCTCATCTTTCTGGTCGATTGTCCTTTATCATAAAAGACCCTGTGTGTCAGCTTGATACTATGAAGCGCATTGCGTGGACAAAGAGTGTAAGTTGTTCGTATTCAATAAGTAAACTTTGTGCATAACCTGAAATAGGGCAAAGGAATCGCGTATGACACATGCGTTTTTGCTACAGGATCGAAAGCGGCTGTTCCTCCATATATAAAATCTACTGAACTCGACTCTACAGAAGGACTGTTTGTGTATCGCACCATCGACGACTTGGAAAGAATGATGAACTTTGCGGCAAAGAAACCCGCTAGAAAAGTAGCTATAATTGGCGGTGGTTTACTTGGACTTGAAGCTGCCAAAGCCATCTCTGAGCTTGACTCCGTCTCGCAAGTTACCGTCATTGAGCGCAATAAATGGGTACGTTATATCTAAATCTCCGTGTCTTCATTGCGTTAACTCTTATATTTCAGATACTCGGTCGCCAATTGGATGAGGAGGGTGCTCGCATGGTTTTAGAACAGGTGCGAGCGCTAGGCATCGAAATTCTCCTAGGAGCGCAGGTGCAATCTGTCACGACGTCCGACGACGATATACCAGTGGCCACTGGATTAATGTTTGAAAAGTCACACTTCCCTTGCGACATGATAGTTTTTGCGATAGGTATTCGACCACGAGATGACCTTGCCAAATCATCGGGCATTGAAGTGGATCCTCATGGGGGGATCGTCATTGGCAGTGACTTGAGTACGTCTATTCCAGATACCTATGGAATTGGCGAGTGTGCTGTCTGGAATGGCAAAAGCTACGGTTTCATTGGGCCTTGTGTTGAGATGGCTGACGTTTTAGCATATAATCTTACCCAAGGATCGTCGCACAGGAAGCGGAGTATGCTGACGCCTGACGCGAGCACGAAACTTAAGCTCATTGGGGTCAATGTCGCTTGTTTTGGTGACTATTTTGCGGACACAAAATCTCTTGAGAGCGTCGACATCCCTGGCCACGGGAAGACCAATAAGTCTACTCCAGTTCGCGCTCTGACGTATCATGATCCTTTTGGTCCTGTTTATAAGAAGTACATATTCAGTGGTGACGGCAAGTATCTCCTGGGAGGAATAATGATTGGCGATGTTAATGAATACACCAAACTACTGGCAATTGTCAGACAACGAGTAAGCTATTGTTATAGGATGGATGTTCCTAGACTCGTTTTGATCAGATGTCTACAGAAGCCTTTGGAGATTCCGCCAGGCCAACTAATCCTTGGGATCCCTCACACAGAAGGTGAATTCGACGGCGATGATTTGGATACCACCGCACAAGTTTGCTCTTGTTACAATGTTTCCAAAGGTGCAATCTCTGAGTCCGCTATTGCTGGATGTAAATCATTTGGTGAAGTCAAAGCGAGAACCAAAGCCGGTACGGGATGCGGTGGATGTGTCCCACTAGCCACCTCCATATTCAATTCGGCCATGAAGAACGCTGGCCATATTGTGATGAATCACATTTGTTCGCACTTTCAAAGAAGCCGCCAAGATTTGTTCATGATTGTAAAAATCAAGGAACTAACTACGTTCAAAGACATTATGAAGGAAGCCGGGAAGAATCCTTACTCCATAGGATGCGAAATTTGCAAGCCAGCCGTGGCGAGCATTCTGTCTAGCATTCATAACGAATTTGTTATGTCCCCTGCTCATCACCAGAATCAAGATACGAACGACAAATACCTTGCTAATATCCAGCGTAATGGCACTTACTCTGTGGTTCCGCGAGTCTCGGCTGGAGAAATTGTAGGCATCTTACTGAATTTATACTGATATCCTTATATGACTGTATCTTTACCAGACTCCTACAAAACTCCAGGCCCTGGGTACCGTTGCACAAAAGTACGGACTATACACCAAAATCACTGGAGGGTCAGTCTATCCTATTTAGCTTCTTCGTTTCGTAAGAAACTCACATCATTCTAGTCAGCGAATTGATCTTTTTGGCGCAAACAAGCACGACCTGCCAGATATATGGGAAGAACTTGGTTTGGCTGGCTTTGAGAGTGGTCATGCCTACGGAAAGGCATTGCGAACTGTAAAAAGCTGCGTCGGGACCACTTGGTGTCGGTTTGGTGTCGGTGATTCCGTCGGATTGGCTTTGGAACTGGAGGAGAGATACAAGGGAATTCGGGCCCCCCATAAGTTTAAAGGAGGAGTAAGCGGATGCGTGCGTGAGTGTGCTGAAGCGCAGGCGAAGGGTTCGTGTTCATTGGTGCCTTCGTGCTCTCGGGTAGGACTGAACGTACACTTCAGATTTTGGTGTTATTGCTTCAACCAAAGGATGGAATATTTACGTTGGAGGAAACGGAGGGGCAAAGCCTCGACACGCCGAACTCCTCGCTACCGATGTTTCACGGAAGAAGGTATGGGTCCCTTGACTGATTCAAACTGCTACTCCGTAGTCACACCACTCTTCAGGCCATTAAAATCATCGACAGGTTCCTTATGCTTTACATTCGATCAGCAGATCGCCTACAGCGAACTGCTAGGTGGATAGAGTCTTTGGGAGAAGGAGGTCAAAACGGACTGGAATACCTCAAACGTGTAATCATCGATGATTCCCTAGGGATATGTAAGGATCTTGATGAGGCTATGGATGCTCTGGTTGGAACTTATTTCGATGAATGGGCCGAAGTCGTGCGTAGTCCTGAGAAACGAGCACTTTTTCATCAGGTAGGCAACCCGAGCAAATATTACATTGTATGTGGACTAACTAGCGTCGCCTCTAGTTCGCGAATACGAATGAGACCAAGGAAGGTAGCGAACTAATAGAAGAACGTGGCCAACTCCGACCTCCCGATTGGCCAGAGGAATCTTCTCCACTTAAATTTCACCTGAAAGACATCTTGGAAGGAAACTGGAAATGGCGTAAAGTTGGAAAGCTTCAAGATCTCCACCCTACAAACGAGGGCTCCACATCAATTGTCATTAATTACTCGGATACGCAAATTGCAGTGTTCAGGCTTGCCAGCGGTATCTTGTACGCTACTCAACAGCTGTGTCCTCATCGGCGTGCTTTTGTCCTCTCGGATGGCCTCTTGGGTGACACACCTGAAGGAAAGCCATACGTATCATGCCCATTACACAAGTAAGTGTTCATAGTTGATGAGATTGTTGGCGCAGCTTAATGCTACATATAATACTCCAGGAGGAATTTTTCGCTACTCGGCGGTGACTGCATATCGGATGATAAGTTTAAAATCATGACTTTCGAGGTATGGCACCTGTTAGTCATCCAACCTTTTTTGGCGCTAACTTTTGTGTTCTAAACAAATCACAGATCAGGGAGGAGGCCGGTAATTTATACATTAAGCTTCCAGAGCCAACAGAGATGGACGCTATACTAGGCACTAGTAAATGGATGCTTAGGAAAGCAGGGGAAGAAACCATTGAGAGGGGACCTTCTCATCATATCGAAATCGTCGCGCCAACATCAGGTCCGATTACCAGCGCCCTATCTAGTGGATCATGCTTGGCTTCCAATAAGAACTTGGATTGGTAGGACAGTCAAGTACACTGCCTGTGTTTTCTTTCTGCTATTAGTACCATGCCTTCCTATGAAAGTTTTTTCGCATCAATTTGTGTCGGAGTTGACACGTATCAGATATTCGAACTCAGCTAACGCGTCCAGTAAAGGGCATGCATGCAAACGCGCCAACTCAACCATTCACATGGAAAACGATAACCATCAACAAAAGAAAAGGAAGATGTCCCAGACAGCAGAGACTGACGTCTCTCTTGCACCAGTTGCGAACCTTCTTATAAAGCGCCTCTCAGAAAGGGCCAGGACACCGACTCGAGGCTCCCTCTTGGCGGCGGGCTACGATTTATACAGGTATGCTGGCGACCATCCCTATTTTTTTTAGCAAAACTAATTCCTGCATTAGTGCTGAAAAAAAGGTGATTCCAGCCCATGGAAAGGCTCTCGTCGATACCCAACTCTCCATTGCCGTTCCCGCTGGCACTTACGGACGCGTCGCACCTCGTAGTGGACTCGGTAGGTTTGCTTCACATATTCGTACAACTTAGGCACTCATGCCCTCTGCCGTGCGGCTTTTTCAGCATCAAAATTCATGATAGATACAGGCGCTGGTGTTATCGACGCTGACTACCGGGGGGTCGTGTTCGTATTGCTCTTCAATCTTTCCGACAAAGACTTCCAAGGTTCGTGTCTGCCTCAACTTCGTTCATCCTCGGTATAGACAAATCATATCCAAAGTGGAGGAAGGGGACCGCATAGCGCAGTTAATTATTGAGAGGATTTATACCCCGGAAATTCTTGAAGTTGAGGTGAGCATGGCTTGCTGCTGGAAGGCGCCAGCTGAGAACTTTTGTCAGGACTTGGACCAGACCATTCGCGGGGACGGAGGATTTGGTTCCACTGGAGGGCACAGTCTTCTGAATAATGCTCCAACTGCACAATGAAGTATCTTGCTTTTCAACTTGCTCTATCTACCTACGACAACTGTCAGAATCGATTTGTTGTCCTTCGAAATTTGTATGCATACCTTAATATATCTATACTTCATTATCGTCTTCTTTCCGAATCTACAACGTAGAACTGGTCCTTCGTACGAGCGGCGTTGCGCAACAATTGCTGGCCATATTCTTTGGTGTCTATGACCTCTAGTGATCGCCTATCTGCGTCACCCAGCTCACCACGACCGGCGACTTCTGTCCCGGCAGTATCAACTAATCTAACAGCTTCCACGAGCTTAATTAATTCCCCTAGCTCCCTTTTCAATGCTTGATATTGGGCCTGTTCTTGTGGTGGCGTGAGTGCGGATAAGTCATATAGCCGATTAATCGTTGTTGAGGATAGCTTTGGGGAAGTATATGATGAAAGGAGCTGGTTGACAGACCATGTCGGTTTGAGTGGAACGCCAGAAGAGTCTGCGGCATTTTGAATCGAAGAGAAAGGTGCTGCTGTTGCAGGCCGCCTAGAGAATACACCAATGGACCGCGCCAGGGATAGTACTTGCATTGGTAGAAGTGCTTTGCTGAGATTGAAATTCAAGTTATTTATCTCGCCAAATTTACTTACTTAACCACCTTCTTTCTTCAACAAATGGCTGCCACCTCGGTCGCGAACACGATCAAGCGTCTTTTACCTGTCAAGGCCAGCGAACTTCCTCCAGTACTAAGACCAAGTTCAGGGAATCTCTACGAAGTGCTGTCACGAACACCTTCGGGCGGAATTGGTACTGAGATTCATCAAACACGATGGACTAACAAGAATATTGGAGACTCGTACTGGGTTGTTACCTCCTCGCAGTTCAAATGTGAAGGGAAACATGGCAAAGCTTGGGGTCGTCTGTATTGGAAAGGTATGTGAAGTTAGCCGTTCCTTTTTTCATATCGAACTTATACCTTCATGCCATTTCTTAGGCAAACTCGTCAGCCCACGAGACGAACGGATACGAGGCGCTTTGAAATACAGTTGGCAAGAAGGTCGGTCACGATCTTTGGGCCCTAAGGTGCCTTCCATGTCTCCTCAGGAGGTCCCGGAGGGTTCGTCACAAAATGTGTGTTTTGATTTCCGGCATGCCCTCTTGTACTGACCCCAACTTTTTAGTAATTTAGATACCAACTAATTGTATTCTTGCCTAATATTTAAAACACTGTTTCAAGGTTATAACGTTCTTCAAATGCCCGAATGTTTCACGGTGCTACCAGCAGAATTGGCCTGACTTGCGGCTACACGAAGTACTCCATTCGCCTGCGGATATCTATTGGAGAGTCTAAATCTGTGCAGAGTGTGCAGGACCTTCATTTGGCATCTTTGAACGTTTGAAATCAACTTGTTTCCCTTGTCGACCCTGTTTGTATTGGAGTATTCATTCCCGGCCCAAATCAAACACTATGAGGATGTGTTTGACGACATTGCAATATATGTTGCAATACATCTCTCGGTATGTTTGATCTGGCAATAGGAATCCTGGAGCCTATGCCTACATATTGTGCACGTCACGATCTGTCAAAGGATGGAACCAGCCTCCAACTCGAGCAAATGCTATAACTTTTTCTGTAGTGCAGACCCTCTGTCGAAAAGTCAAATATATAGGAGTGTCAAGTCTAGTCAAGTCTATGTTCTATGGTGAATGACACTAAGCTCTGCCGCCCTCTGCGTCACCGACTCGCCAGGCGTTCCACAGGATGCACGTTATGGAAGATACGATACCGAAACCTAAAGGACATGCTCAGATACTGTATTTTATCAATATGTAATGGCTACGATGTGGATTTGAAATAGATATTTAAAATTCTTTATGTAGCCGACAGCTTTTCACGTGTCACTGGATGTGTGTTCGATAACTCCGTGTCAACTCGAGTCCCTTCAAACCGCACGACATCGAGCTCGTTCCATTGCCAGCTTCTCCTTCTGCCCTTTACTTATTCATCCAACACAAGCTCTCTCTGGGTTTATCACGACAGCCAGAAACACGTACAAACCGACATATGGCCTCTCATGAACTGATTAACGCCCAATTCGATCGCGCAGTCGAAATTGTACAGAATTTGCCGAAGACTGGCCCCATACAGACTGACTACGAGGAAAAGTTATTAATGTATAGGTATAGTCTCTAGGTCCTATAATGACATTGCAAACAGTACTCCAATCCTTGTCATTATAGTCTCTTCAAACAAGGTACTGCGTGCTTTGTCAACGTCACGCTGGTGGGGGTTGCATCTCACGTTCGAAAACAGCGACAGCAGGGAACGTTATTTCTTCAAGGCCTCCTATGTGGGATATGATAGGAAGGGCGAAATGGTACTGAATTCCTGCTCTTAAGAAGCCAATGCTAAATTTCAAAAGGGATGCTTGGGCAAAACATAAAGACTTGAATTCTTACGAGGCAAAATGGCTCTATGTAGAAGCTTTGCTAGAGGTTGGTGTGCTCACTTATTGGTACTGCACTATTAACAGGTATGCTAGGTCCTCCGTAAATATCCGGATAGTCCTACCGCTATGAATCTCGTTGAAGAACTTGAATCATATGGCGGAGATCCTTCCCATATTGTCATGAGCCGTATGTGTCCTGATGTACTTTAAACATTTTAACTTATGCGAGATATAGGTTCCTTATCCAAGTCTCCCGCTTCTGAGACCTCTGGATCCACAGCCTTTGAGGGTGGCACACCGGCTATGAATACTATTCAGAGTCACGACAGGCTACCTAGTAATATGGCCGGCCACGACACTGACTCAACTTCAGATGAGGACTCAGCGGACGAAGCTCACGAACTTCCTGCAATTAGCACAGGTCAAATGTCAGTAGAAAACCGGCCCCCATCCTCGCATTCTTCTCACAGATATCGTACCCCCCTCGCTGGATCACTGGCAATGTCACCACCGCCATCCCAGTACCGTGTCCCATCACAACAACCTCTCCCGACATTTGAAACGCCTTCTGCTTTTGCCGAATCCTCCTCTCCTTCCACATTATATCCTCCTATAAATCAAAGCTCTGGCCGGTACTCGGACTCACCTGTTGCTCGCATGGTCTCTTCTCCCCATGCCTTTCAAAGTCAGCAATACAACTATCGCTCTCAGGCTCATTCCCACTCTTCCCAATATGCTCAAGTCCGACCACCTTCCGCTATGGCGTTAGAGCAGGCAGTAGAGAATATGCAGGTCCAGTTGGCTGCGCTATTGGAACGTATAGAGACCCTTGAATCCCGTTCGCTATTATTGTCCAGGCCTAATGTTTCAGGTAGCCCTCGTAGAGGTGGTGGATCTCCATCTTGGGTGGGGGAAGCGGATCCCTGAACGACAGACAGGGAGCTGTGTGGGATATCGACGACCTCGGTATGTGGTCAATGGTTCTCAAACCATTTTTCCGCGGATTAGAACATCTACGAGAATTTTCCGCTTTCTTTGCAAGCAGCGAGGGCCGGTCCCCTTCGAGGATTATTATTCGCCGACTCTGCCTCGATGTCTCTTTCTTAGTTTTTGTTGTCTCCTTGATTGGGGTTTTGTGGAGAAGAAGTGGCGTCAGGAGAAGAGAAGTTAGAGCAGCTCTCATCATCCTCTGGAGGGCAATTGTTGGCTCGAGACCTAGACCAGAGCTCATGAATCCAGGTGTTTGATACCCTTCACATTGTATATATTTCATTGAAGTAATTTTTAGTATATTCAAAGTTCATGATATTTCGTTGATGACAAATTTGTTTCAATTGGACGACACAATTAATTTCTTGGATTCGTTGTCAACTTCCTCCTCAATCTTGCATATCAACGACGCAGCGGATGCACTCTCCGGTCTGTGGAGCATATGTCAGCCAATACCTCATTTTGCTATATTAAAAAGACTTACATGCATATCATGGAAGCCATCGTATAGTTCAGAAAGTTTCCTGCGATGGGTGACGAATTCGTCGATTTTAACGTTACCGTTGAGATAGTCTTGATGTCAATGTCAGAGGTTATTCGCTCATGAAAAAGTGCAGCACCGACCATCCACCAGGCCAGGAAGTTCAGTCCTTCCTTTAACACCTCCAAAGGCAGTTCCACGCCATGTTCGTCCAGTTACCTATGAAACCTTTAAGTAAGCTAGCTTCAAAGGTAGTTCCTTCTTCGTAGATCACTCACAAGCTGGAATCTATGTAAATACAACAGGTTGAGCATACGACGACTAAAACGTTTCTCGTTAACGACACTCACGGCCTAGTGGAAATTTCTTGACCTGCAGCGGCAACACCGATGATCGTAGAGACTCCCCATCCTTTGTGGCATGCCTCAAGAGCAGCTCGCATAACATGAACCTACAAATATTAGAAGACCTGGACGTGAAAGTGAGAACTTGGCTTATTTACATTTCCAGTGCAATCAAATGTGAAGTCCAAGCCTCCATCTGTTTCCTGGACAAGGTAATCTTGGATTTTCTGATCGCCTTGCAGATTGGTCGGGTTTACGAAGTCGGTAGCACCGAACTTCTTGGCCCAGGATTCTTTTCCGAGGTTTGTGTCGACAGCGATGACGCGACTGGCGCCCACCAACTTCGCAGTACTAATAACACCAAGGCCAATCGCGCCACATCCGAAAACAGCAACAGTGGAACCCGCTGTAAAGGGAAGAGTTATTTATAAATCAATGACAACATAAGTACATCGTCCTCACAAATTCCTTGTTGCTTTACGACAGCGCCCCATGCAGTGGTGATCCCACAGCCCAATAGGCAGACCTTTTCAAGTGAGGCCTTGGGGTTGACAGCAACAACGGAGACATCTGCAACGACGGTATATTGGGAAAAGGTAGAAGTTCCCATCTTTTAAATTGCAAAATGAAAATGACGTAAAGGGGATGCAAATTGGAACGCACGAAGTGATAGATTGGTTTGCCATTGCAGGTGAAGCGCACTGTCTCGTCTGGCATCAACCCTCTGCCCTGCGTCGCACGGACTGACAAGTGGTAATGATCAATGACTGGAAATCGCCTGTACGGCTAGTACTCACCTTTTCCACAGAGGTTGGTTTTCCCGCTTTTGCAGAATTTACATTCACCGCATTCTATAGCACCGTTGTAGTGAAAATATAGCTTCAATTTAAAAAGAACGTACCGGCTGTGTACAAGGGAATAACATGATCACCGACTGCCACACTCGTGACACCCTCGCCGACTGATTCAACCTAATTTAGGGAATGAGTAAGCGGGGGAAGATCATTGAAGCAGCAGCTTGTGAACTCACGATTCCACCACCTTCATGGCCCAATATGACAGGGAAAACACCCTGCCGACTGAAGATCAGCCACAGGACATTACGAAAGAATCAGTGAACGGTAGAACCTCAGAGTCTTTTCCACTGCGGGTATATTCATCGGTATGGCAGATACCTAACATCCGATTAACCTTGTGAAGGTGCTAAAATGACGGAGGGACTTGCCGGTATAGAGGATGTGGATGCGGACTTCATGAGCCTTAGGAGGGGCTACTTCGACCTCCTCGATCTTCAAAGGTTCGCCTGCACCCCAGCAGACTGCGGCTTTGCACTTGATGGTATTTCCAGCAGAAGCAGACATATTCGAGATGGTGGCGGTTGGGGAAAAGAGAAGGTCGGGTGAAACAGGTTATCATTTGACTAAAATACCGGAATTGTGTGAGACGAATTCGAATTTGCTGCGTCATCCACCCGTAAGAACGATTTTTCCAAACCGTGGAGGATAAAACACTCTCTGCGCCGGTCACAGTCGGGGAATTTATAGCTGAATTCAGTAAGGATAGGGCACCAAAGAACCTCACTATGAGAATTGATGTGTTCTGGTGACCAGAGATTATGATCCCCTCTGATAATAACAGCTATTTATACACACTGATTTGATAAGATAAGGTGTTCCATGGTCGTTGATGCCCAAGTCAATGGCGGAGGCTGTGCAAGGACGAAGCATGTCGTTCACGAATCTGTACTACAAGCGAGTAAGTCGCTTTCAATAAGGTCCAAGCTGATCGCCTGAAACTTAGTCTGTGCAATGCTTAGACGGCAGGTACTCCTAGGGCTTGCTATGTTTGCTGTAAGCCAACCACCACCGTCCTAGCAACGATAAACACGGTTGATTTCCTTTACACCTGCCCGGGACATCTCTCTGATCCTGGTTTCGCGAGCCTGGCCAACGGTGGTGCTAGACCAGCTGTATCTGCAGAGGAAATTGCTCGGGTGAAGGCAGAATGGGAAGAGAAGCAGAAGAAGAAGGCGGAGAAAGAGAAAGAGAAAGAGAAAGAGAAAGAAAAGGATAAGGATAAGATCAAGGACACTAGCACGGATGCAAACAGCAAGAAAGAAGGGTCCAAGTCTCCTCAAGTGCCTGGACCTTTAAGCTCGTCACCATCGCCATCGACCCTTATCACCCACGAACGCTACGCACTTCATCGTGAGATTTTCTCGAGTTGAGTGGGACGTGCTGTGCATTTTTCCACAGGTAAAGCTGACAATGCAGAAAGTGCGCCAGAGCGAACACCGAAAACGAAGGCAGGCTGCTCAAGCAAAGGAATTGGCGCCTCGCCTTCCAGGTGCACCCCAAGGAGGAGTCTGAATTTACGTAGAGTAGTATGTGACAGGCGGAGTTTGAACATGGAGAATGGATAATTTTTGGTTGATTCATTGACCATTGTGCAGTATAATCGGTAATTAATCTCAAGAGTCTCGTTTAACAACCACTGACGACCGTTCAGATTCAGATGAATAAGAATCCATTCCTCCCTGCTCCGAGTTATACCCCTCAGCAGCCTCCATTGCCACCTGGTCCGCCCCCGCCTCAGCCCAGTCAGGCTGATTACTCGGCATGGTGGGCAAGCGCCGGGGCACACCAACACCATGCCCAGCCTCCACCCGTCGGCCAGTACAATCCCCAGTGGGCTCCTCCACAACCACCCAGACCCCCAGCTGACCAGACTGCATTGTATGCAAACTACGGCTATGGAAGTCAGAGTAGCCACTGGCAGAGGCAGCAGCAGCAGCAGCAGCAGCAATATCACCAACCACCTCCTGTCATGCAGCAGCCTCCACCTCCCCCTCCAAGTCAACCTGGTTATAACCCGTACCAACCTGCAGCCGGCTATCCACAGTCGTACGGACCTCCACCGGGACCTCCTCAACCAATAGTGCAGCCTGCATATCCTCACCCTCCGACTCAACCTCAGCAGATGTTTGCCCCCCCCATGCCACCTCAGCCACCTCAGCACCAGCCACCTCCACAGCAGCCCACCCAGCCACGCAACCATCATGCGTCCCCTCAGCATCTGCCTCCTGCAAAACGCCAGCGATTCGATGGCCCCAGTGGCAGCAATCGGCATCATCAAAATCAGCAGCATCATCAACCACCTCCTCAACCCCAGTTCCAACCGCCTCCAGCACCTCAAAATCCAAGTGGCTTCTCCGGCCCGAATCGTGGTCCTATACCTTCTGGACCTGGAAATAGAAGCGGAGGACCTACCGGACCTTCGGGTAGAGGTGGTAGTGCAGGAGGGCGTGGCCGTGGGGGATCGATGGGAGGTAATCGGGGAGGTTTGGGGGGTGGAAGAGGCCGGGGCGGTAGCTTTGTAGGAGGTTCTGGCGGAAGAGGCGGAGCTGGAGGTGGTCAGCCTTCCGGCCAATTACGAGGACATGGTTCGCGAAATTTCGGTGGTGGGAAAGATTTTCACAACAGACGTGGTGGCGGTGCAGGTGGTTCGTTCAGTGGTGGGAGTGGTCCTAGTGGCTCTGGCGGAGGCAATTATTCTCATCAAAACTCCTCATCTTTCCGTGGCAGGAATCAAGGTTCATCGGGATCCGGCAGGGGAAACAGAAACGATGCAAGCAGTGGTGGTGCATTTACTTCTAGAGAAGGCACTTCCACATCGAGCTTTGCCGGTAAGAAAGATGAAAATAGGCGGACACTGACAGATTTTAAGATTGTTGGTTTGTCCATATCTGACTTGGGCTGGACTTGGGGCACAATCCAAGCTTCTTCTTTGAAAAAAGAACTTGTTGGACAAACTGAGGATGGGTCTAAGATATCCGAAATTGCGACTAAGGAGGAGGGGAAACCCATTTCTTCTTCTTTAGCGGAAGAGTGTCGGACAGACGTCAAGACCGAAAATGTTCAATCCAGTGATGTAGATATGGCAGACGCCAAACAAACGCAGGAAGTT
Source organism: Gymnopilus junonius (assembly GCA_015501075.1). Lineage (NCBI taxonomy): Eukaryota > Fungi > Basidiomycota > Agaricomycetes > Agaricales > Galerinaceae > Gymnopilus > Gymnopilus junonius. Next base: position 18,057 of record JADNYJ010000040.1, on the reverse strand, counting down.
TCCCGTTCACATGAAGTGAATGGAGATACTAGTCCTCCTCCCGTCCAGGATCCGCATTTATTTCCATACTCCTGTGACTGCTGATGACTCTCGGCCCATACCTCATAATTCTTCTTACGGGGATATTCCTACGGATACAAGGAAAGGGAAACGAAAGAAGCTGGAGGATGATGATGGAGATTTGGATGAGCGTCGTGCTCCCCCTCCGCCTCCTCAAATGGCTGCCGTAAATGATGACCGTTCAGCTGGCAGTGTTGCACCGAGTTTGGCAGAGACTACGAGTGAAGCAGATTGGTTAATGGCAGCGATCGTTGAAGGTGAAGAGGAGGCGGAGGCAGCGGGCGAGCTTGAGCCTGCGGAAGAGGATTCGGACGAGCTTCACATCAGTCAGATTGAAAAAGAGCATGAGGCTAAGAATGATGATGCTCACAATGAAGAAGGGACGTTCCAGGATGGTAAGCCCAATCACACAATTCGTGGCATGGCTTTGGGTGTGAAAGACCCTCCTCTTTATCGTTTGACGGGAGGAGTGTCGCCTAGCGCTCACACTGCTGACTTGTTTGCTTTCGTTAAAGGCACTTCTCACACTGATCTTTTGAGTGCGGCGGAGCACTCTGAACGCAATGTTATGGAGCCATCTGCAGGAGATGGGAATGTGAGCCAGAAGCATCCTGACCTTGGGGTTCCTTTGTCACAGACCGGTATTGCTGCACAATCATCTGCTGAAAGTGACAAAGGTTATTCTGCCACCCTTCTCACCGCTGCAGAGATGGTTTCCATACAGTCCAGCGCTCCTGAGGGCATTGATGCCACTATTTCTCATCCTATTGATTCTGTCTTTCAAGATGGTGTTCATCCATCCGATTCCGTGTCCGTATTGAGTTATATTTTCTTTTTTGCTATATTTCCTCACACGCATATGTTTTACACAGTGCTGATGATACTACTGACCACCCTGATTACCCTGAAACGCAGGTTTATCCAGAGTCATCTCAGCCTTACGCGCCGAAGTCACTGCAAGTTATTTCTGCCGAGCCTACCTTGCTGGATATTGAAGCCCAAGAATCTACTCAAACGGACTCTGTTCAGCTGACGCAAGCCGACCATCTACCCGAACCGCCTGCATCACCGGTGTCAAATACACTGTTATCGACTTCTTCGACATCTACATACGAAGACGCTTCGTCTTCCACAGTTACCAAGGTTGATACCAAAGCGGGGAAAACCCCGTCAGCAAACCGTCTATCTATTTCCTATGCTCGTGGAAATCGTCGTCTTGTTGTAGATGCTGAGGTTGTAGAAAGTCTCAAACTATTCCGCCAGGAAGGTCGCATCGAGGTGGTCATAAAGCTAGACAAGGAGAATGATGGCTTAAAAGGCATCTTGGTAAGGTGAAATTATCTCGACCTACTTTTAATTAATTCTAAGTTTTCTGCAGATGGAAGGACTCTCTGATGTCACGAAGTCGTATCTTCCTTTGGCCGCCATCTCTGACGGATCTGCTAGCTCTGATCCCACTGTGCCCCCGTTCTCTAAGGCTGATGTCCCCTCAACCCTCCGGCTCACAGTTTATCTGGACACTACTCGCCCCTTATCCGAACCGAAATGGGCTAAAACTGGCGACATCCAAGACTGGCTTAAAAGTATGTTTGGTCGAATGTTTTGGGTGGCCGGCGATGCTGCAGAGGGCTGGGAGAAGAAAATACATGTTGTTGATCCTGACCCGGTAAGCTTTGCGATACCCAGGAATGAAACAATACAACTGAAGCAATTTATTTTTGCAGACCCCTACTATCTGGACGGTCCTTGATGGCTGGGCTACTAATTCGCCCGTAGGGGCGCTCAATGAGCGTCAGCGATTCTTGAAGACTCACATGACTGAAACTGACAACATACTGGAAATTTTGTTACGTCTTGTTCGAGGAGAGAGAGCTACCGCGTTTTCTCAGTCCACCCCGACAATTTCCGCTCCAAGCATCTCTGGTCCACTGCTCTCTGCTTTGCAAGGATCAGCCCACGGCGCTCAGCAAACACACGTATCGCTGGCTGTCCTTGCTATGTTCAGATTGACTGTGGATTTCGCTGAGAAAGCCTTGGGTGAAAAAGGCAAGGCTGATGCTGAAGAGCACATGGGGGAGATTATTCGATGCCTGCCATCACATCTGATCTACAAAAGTTTGGATGGTATTTTCAAGGAATGGCGAGTCGAGAAAAAAGGTCGATAATGAGTCATCGTCATTAGTAGTCTTGCTTTTTGGCCATAGCTTGTATCTTCTTGTAGTAATATTTCTTGTATTAAACCTTCCTTCATTCTGAACTGAGGACTTAGTGAGAGCGAGTAATCACGTGATTATATTGGAAGTACCTGGTCGGACGCGTCACCTACACGAACTCTCAATCCACCATTCCCTGAACCACCATCATGGTATGTGTTGCAATTCTACGCACGCATACGTGTAACTGAATGTAACAATCAGTTTAGAAATACATACGATTCGGATAACACAGTTTTCTCTCCTCAGGGACGTCTACATCAAGTCGAATATGCACTAGAGGCCGTAAAGCAAGGATCGGCCGCAGTTGGATTGCGTTCTAAGACTCACGCAGTGCTGCTTGCCCTGAAGGTATACACAGCTACACTATATGCTTCGAAAAGTTTCTGATTATGGCATCAAATGAACAGAGATCGACCGGTGAACTTGCGTCGTACCAGCAAAAGATGTTCCGAATAGATGACCATGTCGGCATTGCCATTGCAGGATTGACATCCGATGCGCGTGTACTGAGGTGAGTACCCCGATATACCGCCTTGTGGGTCGAGCTTTTGTTTGCTGATATCCAATGTTTAGCAATTTCATGCGCCAACAAGCTATGTCCTCGAAAATGGTTTTCAACAGGCCCATACCTGTGAATCGCCTGGTGTCATCTATCGCGGACAGTAAGTGATTTAATTATGACAAAACAGTTAACATCATCTGACTTGCTCGTGGAGAGGCCCAGGTCAATACCCAAGAATACGGACGTCGCCCTTATGGTGTTGGCTTCCTCGTCATCGGCCAAGACAAGGGTGGTCCTCACCTTTATGAATTCTCTCCATCTGGAAACTCTTATGAATATTATGCAATGTCCATCGGTGCAAGGAGTCAAAGTGCAAAGACCTACTTAGAGAAACATTACGAAAGCTTTGCTGATTGTGCGTGGCATAACCTCCTTCATTTCGCCAGTTGATTATGGAACATCGTTTGATGTACAGGTACTCTTGAAGACCTCGTTCGCCATGGCCTGCACGCGCTTCGTGAAACTCTGCAACAGGACAAGGAACTTAACGTCAACAACACATCTATTGGTATTGTTGGGCCTAAGAGCCCCCACGAGAAGGTTGAGACTCCTGGAGGATCGTTCCGAATCCTTGAGAACGACTCAGTAGAGCCATTTTTGCAAACAATGATCGCAAAGGAATCGGCAGATGCACCTGCCCCCGCACCCGCGCTATCAACTGGCGACGAAGATGTCCAAATGTCTGAATAGTTATTACGTAAATTGCACTGTACTTTTTTGAACACCCTTTGAATGTTTCAACTCTACGGAAAATGTGATCCTGAAACAATCCTGAATGGTTTAGTGGCATTTTTAGTATTACATGTGAGTGGTGAGGATAATTTATGTAAATTTGCAGCGCCCAAAAGCATCCCAGTAATAAAAGTTTAAAACTCCAGCGAGCCCTGTTTTAAGAGTGGGGACTGCAGGAATTATTTGCTGTGCTGTGCTCTGAAAGTTCTCCAGGCCCTTGCTGCTGCACCAGGCCTGCGCATTGTGATCAAAAGATGAACCATGGCACTAAGTAGCATGACGCTGCCAGCTTGATGCGCAGCCGCTAGAGGCACAGGGACCAAGTAGAGCAACGTGCTTATTCCCAATGCGACTTGAACATTTGCCATGGCAAATGCAGCCATGGTCGCCATTCTGGTCATAGGAGGTAAGACAGCGCGTAAAGCTGGGTTGAAGGTTCGAGCATAGAGCAGTGCTGTTGCGAAATAGGTCGTCGTAGCCTGAAAATGCAAATGTTGATTTTGCAAGGATCTCGAACAATATCAAGGGGTACTTACAAGAAGACGATGGTCAAATTGAACTGTAGTGGGGTTTTCAAATATGTTCCGCCACCATTTGTCAGATTTGTCAGAGCTTTTAGCATATTCTGGTGAGAAGAGTTCTTCAGTAGGTGGAGCCAGACGTCCGCCCATTAATGGAAATTCGTTATACAGCAGACCAGCATCAAGGCCTGCCACAAAAGCACCTACAGAAGAAGAGAAGATTGAGGTCATTTCTAATGCAAGACAAGTAGATATGTACCTGACAAGGCAGTCAAGAAGACCAAAGCAGTCAGAGCCCATGCTTGTCCCTTGAATGACTTGAGTAAAGGATTGGACAGTGCTTGCTGGATGTTCCCTTTGAATCCACTCCACGCAGCTCCATTGGCGAATTTGTAATCCTTTAGAACAGACAGACCCGTTCCAAACATGCCCAAGTAGAGCAGGAATGCAAGTCCGAGATGAGATGCAAGGCGATACTGTGACACTCGAGGAACAGCACCAGGGGTATCCATAATTGCGTCTTCCAGTCCAGATTTGACCATGTACCATCCAAGGAAGCCTTGTGCACCAATAAGCAGAGCAAGACCAGATAAACGAAGGGTCAGTGACTTGGGAAGTTGCTTCCGGATGGCGAAATAAGCCAGAGGTCCAACGAAAACAATACCGATGAGACGTCCTAGAACGCGGTGACCCCATTCCATGTAAAAAATGGACTTGAAGTCTTCGAGAGAAATTGAGTGGTTTAGCCTGAAGAGAGACAAAATTAACTAGATTCTTTCTGATAACGAAGGAGGGAAGTCCTACAGCTTGAATTCTGGAGTAGCTTGGTATTTCTGGAACTCGACCATCCATTCCTCATGCGACATTGGAGGAAGTACACCGGTAATAGGTCGCCATTCAGTGATGCTCAGTCCTGATTCCGTTAACCGAGTGACACCACCGACGACGATAATCCCGAGGACAAGGACAGAGGACAGCATAAGCCATCTTCCGATAGCAGGAGAAGGTAAAACTGGTAGAGGTTCAGCAGGAGCCTGGGTCGCTCCCAGAGGTAGCTTCAAGAGCGGACGACTCCAATGAAGGCTGCGAAAAGAGGTTCTTGAAGATAGCAGCACATTTGAAACGGTGGACTGTCGGGGCGACCGTCGGAGAGAAGCTGTTATTGAGAGATATCTTGCCCAAGGCACCTTGTTGGACGTTGACTGCCTGAACAGCGACGCTCTCAAAGGTAGAGTGAAGTGGGAGACCGCGTTCTGGCGCAGTGAGCCCTTCAACGTGGTGAGCATGGTCTGTAGCACGACCGATGGGATGAAATTCAATTCAGAACGCGCTCCGAAATTAGAAAACCCGGCTGACCAAGCCGTACACTTTTCCAAAGCTACCGCTATGCTTGCTCTTCGCCGTCTGTTTCATCCACCGACTGCCTCTGGTCGCGCGTTCTCCGCATCATCGAAATGGAGAAATACAACATTTAACTCGTCTCTAACAGAAGGCGAACAGCTTATTCATGCCAAACTGACAGCCAAGTTCTCGCCTTCTCAGCTGCAAGTCCAGGACGTTTCTGGTGTGTTCCACGCCTTTCATCGAACGCTCTTCTCTAATGCCGTATATCAGGAGGATGTGGAACGTTCTACGCCATCACCATTGCAAGTGACTCATTCAAAGGATTACCGATCGTCAAGCAGCATCAGCTTGTCACCAAAACTCTAAAGGAAGACATTTCAGGTTTCCATGGTCTGCAGGTGCATTCTAACGCTCTACATCCATGCATTTTCGCTCATTAAACTGGTGTACAGATCAAGACAATAGCAACATAGCTTTTCATTGCTCTCTATATTCCTGGTCAAAGAATTTGGATTTGCAACGCGCACTTCTCTTGTTCCAGTATTATCTCCGGTCATACCCCTTCCCCCCGAATGTGCTCGAGGTATATAGAACTATTTTTCACATCGAACCTTCGAAACAAGAGGCTGTTTTCGCGCCCAGTGCTGTTTTCAGCCATTATGGACTACCATTCGACGATTTCAACTTGAACAAGCGAACAAGGGTTATCGCTTCACGACTATATATTTGTCGATTAGGATCATCCGAAACCTTAACAGTTTTTCAGATCAATGGCAATCAGAAACCAAAATATGGAAATTTTCCACCTCTTTCCATGCGAATGTTTTCTTCAGCATTGTAAAAAACCGTTTGTCGGCCTGAAATAGAGCAACCCACTTCAGCAGTGACGTACCAAAAGTAAGTATTGACCAAATACCTTTCTCCTCTTCTTGTAGCAGAATAGGATCTCTGTATTTGAGTTGGAGAGGTCCCTCAGTGTCTGTATGAGAAGGGGGAATGCAGGCTCGAAGTATACACAGTCGGCAGCTAATATGATATCTGGCGGAGGTATATCAGCCGGGATGGGAGATCCCCTTGATCAAAGTTACGAAGGCTTCAGAATTCCATTGCAGAGAATTACCAACCAATTGAGCTCTGCCACCATGACTCTTTCCTGCAGATTGTTCAAAGAGACATTACTTCGCATGATCGAGAGAAGAGGGCTGATATGAGCACAGAAAAAGATGACATTGAAAGTTAATATCACGGTAAAACAGGACCAGTAAAGAAGAAAGCTAACGGACGCCTGATCTGTTATCAGTACTTTTGCATCTCCCAGCGCACCAACTGCGAGGCCGACGAGCCCGGTGCCACTTCCGAGTTCAAGAACAGTCTTTCCTTTGATGTATTTGGGTCCTTTTTGAACAAGATAATTTGCAAGGATCTATGCCAGATCAATTAGCAGAGTTGCAAAGGAAAAATTACAAGCGTACCTGTCCCGCAGGCCAAGCAAGCCCTCCACAACCCGGTGCAGCGTCCACTACTAATGAAATTGACAAGAGCCGGGGTGGTGAGTCCCAGCGGTGAGTGAATGAGAGCTTGAGGAGACCATCTTCAACTGAATGGGATTGCTCTGGGAGAGCAGTGAGGAGTTCGGATACGGAGGCGGAGGGTCTGGTGAGGCCATCAGATGATATGATGCCCTCGAGCTCGGTGTCGTCCTTAAGATGGCGGAGAGGATCGAGGTGGTCGAGCTGCTCCTCCTGAGCGATGTCGCCACAAGGCAGACTTGTGTCGAGCTCGAGCATGAGATTAGATGAATGAAATACAAGATTAAGCTTTAGGTCTAATTATAGACAGAAATTCATATCCTCTTGTACGTACATAAATCGCCGAAAGCAAACATATCAAAACTACAACCGTGGTCCCATTCGCCAAGTCTCTCGTGTTCGACTTCCTTGTCCCTCACCATGGCCAACGTTGACCTCTACCAAGTACCGTTTATTTGGTGCGTGCATTGGCATTTGAATTTCATCACCCCTGACCCGCCTAATAAAGGCCGCACACGGAACCCAACTCGGTCATCGTCACTGGTACTTTCGACGACGTCAGTGAATATAAATTCCATTCTACGGCTCCTAATGGGCTAATATTATTGTGTCGTAGTGGTCTGCGTCAACGCCTCTCACGAGGACCCAGTCTGGGTTCGAGGGGACGACGAAAATACCTTGGGGCCAAAAGATCAAGTACAAGTTTGTCGTCGATGGGCGGTGGGTCACCCACGAGGATCAACCAACAGAGACAGATCCTGGTGGTTTCGTCAATAATGTATTTACTGCGCCTACAAAGCCTGCTGAGCCTGAACCCGCACCCACGGCTATTGCGTCAGCTATCGTCGATTCTGTAGCTTTAGAAACACCCGTAAAGGAGGTCGCTGAGCCCATTACCAATGGCCGCCCCACCAATGGGCATACAGTAGCTACACAAGATGCTGAAGGGAAGCCTGCAGAAACATCTGCAGCACGACAGGAAGAGGTCGCCTATCCGGAGCATAAAGAGGGTGAGAATAATGCCTCAGCAGCTCCTAATCTCGAGCCTAAAGATCCAGCTGGTTATCCACAACTGCTTGCAGATCTTGCAGATACTATCGCCGCACGCGACGGCACCTTGTCCGCTCTGGACTATGTAGCATCCGGACTTGGAGCCGCGATGCACAGCGTGGTCGGCGTGGATCCGATCAATTTGCAAAAGGTAAGGAAATATTGTCCTACTTTGTTTACTTTGTCTCAATTTCAATATATTTCGACAAGACATTTTTTATTGACGTTTATGTCTCTTTTTCCAATTTAGATTGCAATTCCGACACCGAAACCGGGCGACGCATTCACACTCCCCGCCGGTCAAAAGTCCGCCGATCTCCCTCCTGAACCCGCTCCCCCAACTGCCGCGCATATAACCAGTTTAAATACGCCCGCGTCCACCGTCGCCCCTCTTGTGCCCATTATGATTTCTCCTGTCAACGCTCCGGAAAACAACACAGAAGCCACTGCACCTGTCAGCGGTGCCTCCGCCGTTGTTGAAGAGTCGGCGCCTTCGACGCACTCACCTGCTGTTGCTAACACGCCAGCAGTGGGAGAATCGGATACAAAGACTGAAACCCCCGCCGAACAAGAGGCTAGCAAGGAGGAATCAGCTCCTACACTAGTTGTTGAGAACCCCACGTCCGAAGTCACAGTGGAGGAACCCTCTGGTATTGCGACTTCTACTGTTGAAGAGCCTGTTACTGAAGTCGGTGCAGACGCATCCACTGCTCCGGAGCAAAGAGCGATTTCAGAGGAGCCAGTTGCCGAGGAGAAAACAGAGGATCCTTTGGCGCCCGAGCCTGCTGCAGACGCTAAGCCTACCGCTGTTCCGACCACCGAGGAAGTTGCTACTGAAAGCAAGACAGAAGAACCAGCTCAAGAAAAAAAGGTTGCCGTTGTTGAACCCCCCGCTGACAAGAAGCCAGCGGAGCCTACTGTTCAGGAGTCTGCTCCTGTGGTTGCTGTAGCAGAGCAAGTAAAGGCAGAGGAATCTGCAAAGGAAGAAACCGCTCCTGTTCCCACTGAACCAGATGCTGTCATGGACGTAAAACCAGAAGAAGTTGGCCTTGCCGTAGCAGTACCGCCTCCTACAGAGGTGGCCGTCGTTGAGTCGCCTGCTCCTGCTGTTCAGCCGAACCCTTCACCTGTCGTCGAGGAATCGGAGTCTGAGGGCCTGAAAGAAGAGCACGCCGCGCCTATTGCTGCCACACCGTCTCCAGAAGCAGAGGGTGCGCCTATCTTCACGCAGGCTGAGGAAGCCGCGCCCGCATCCCAAAAAGAGGTCGCCAAACCGACGACCCAGACACCTTCCGAGCCTGCTAAGGCTGCTGTCGAAGCGGAACCAGCTCTTGAGGTTAAAGAAGAAACCCCAGAGAAGCCTGCTACTAACGAAGGAATTCCGACTCCTGCAAAGAATGGACAATCATTCCCCTCCACTTCGGAATCGCCGTCTGCCACTGAGTCACCATCTGCCAAGTCTAACTCGCGTAAGAAGAGAACCTCGATATTCGGCAAGTTGAAGAATATCTTCCATCACGACAAAGAGAAGGAGAAAGAAAAGTAGTTGGATCTCTCCTTGGATCTCTCTTCTTTTCTATTTTCTTTATACCTTCATAACGACTACGTACTCGGATGACTTCAGGACTGGATTTTCTTGGTTTTCTTCTTCTGTCCAGTATTTTCTCACTTATCAACGTATGTTGCGCATTTCCGTTACTGTACATTACTATTTGTGGTTTCTTTAGCATTTAAGTATAATGTCCGGTCCAACTTGTCCCATTATTTCTTATTCAATATGATCCTTTTGCCAGCCTAGCCACTGATTTCTAAAACGATACCTAGAAAAATATGAGAAAAGGTTATGGGTTGATAGGCCGTATTTCTTACCAGCAGCAATGGTTTCACCGCCTCTTCGCATCAAGATTCTACCCATATCCTTGTTCGTCGAAAATTTTTCTAGTGGGATCCCTCTGGCAGTCGATGATATACCACCGAGTTGGTTGCTCCTCAACGTAATTTGAACCTCCGCTGATGATCCTTTTGTAAGGAATCTTCAAGCTGATCAGATGAAAAGTTGCTCTAGCTTCAATGTGTCTCACCTAGGATTTGCTTTCAGTACTTTCCCACTTCCACGATCTATGACGGAGATGAGCTTGGTTGTAGTGGCCGGGACGTCTCGCGAATGATGAAATAGTTCAACCTAAACTTCATGAGCAACTGCAATCAAATCAAGTTCATTTATTATCTCTACCGATGCTCCTGCAGTTATCGGTACTTGGATGTCGAATACAACGATCCTGGCAGTGAATATTGTCGCCAGGGGCACCAGATCACTCGGAGGACAGAGCACGCTCCCAACGTTTACATTGACGGGGTCAATCGACACCAAGGAAAGGGACACGTTCGAGCCCGATGCTGCCCATGGTACGGGTTGGTCTTCAATCTCGATAGCTGTACACTTTGATAAGAAGAACACTCTGATAATCAGGATATTTACCTTTAACTATTGCCGTTTCGTCTCCTGGCAATACCCGGAGTTTCTCGCAACTTGAACTATACCTCCACAAATCCTGCCAGTGACAAACGCGCCAGAACTTTGTCGCTTGAACACATTGGATATTGGAATTCGGACTGGTGAATATATATCTCGAACAGGAGGAACTAATTCATCTTATCCAAGGTCTAAGATATGGCAGTCAAAACTATCAGGCCTAGCTAGACTCACCTAGTAAGTCAACAAGTGTTGGACCATTGTACCACTCCGAAAGTGGAATAGCAGTAGCACCCTCCCGATCAACAAGGTTAACACCTTCCATTGCGGCAACAGGTACAAATTTGGCCTTGGACGGCTGAAAGCCCGACTGTGCCAAGAAAGGTTTTAACTCGGCGCATATTTCTTCATAGCGGCTCTTGCTCCATTCCACCTGATAGTATAATCAATGAATCTCACGACGCCGAAAGTTGTGTGTTTCTGCAGACCTGATCAAGTTTATTAACTGCCACGACAACTTGCGAGACACCCAAACTGCGAACGAGAAGTAGATGTTCGCGAGTTTGTCCATTTCTCTGAAAACCAGCCTCGAATTCTCCTACTCCAGCGTCCACCACAAGAAGTGCAGTGTCTGCCTCTGATGCTCCAGAAATCATGTTCGGAATAAAGTCTTTGTGTCCCGGAGCATCCAGACAGTTATACGTCTGTGAAGGGTCTCTAGTGATTGTAATGCAATGTCCATGGTTATTCCTCTGCAAAGCCAGTCAGATATTTCTCAAAAAATTTTGTCTATGTCTTCACCTTTCCCGTTCTTCAATCGTTCCATCAAGCCCCCAGGCCCAGCTAAAACTACTTTTGCCGATTTTATCACTCCCTCTCTCATTTGTTCTCCTGTCTTTTCGTCTAGCCTACCTAGCTCGTACAAGAGGCGTCCCATGAGCGTTGACTTGCCCGCGTCGACGTGACCTAAAGCAAGCAATTATCAAGACCGAAATTCAGGAACAGACGGCTTACCGATTACAACGATGCTGATTCTTTGCTTTGCTCCGTGGGACTCGTTTTCGAGGGCGCGCTTCGCTTCTTCAAGGACCTTTTCTCTACTTAGACTCATCTTTGGAGGTTCTTCTGCAATTTCGGACTGATCAGTTTTATCGTCTAAGTTCAAACCTGCCAGATCCAAATTTTGTTGGTCGTTGGCCGCCCTTCTAACGGGTGTAGAAATTCCAATAGATGACTTCTTGGCTCCTTTTGCTGCGCCGACTGGAGTTGTTGCACGGGAACTTCCAGCAGAATTTTGTGCTAATTTCAAAGCCTTTTCGCGCTCTTTCGCAGCTGTTAAAATAAATTATTACATGGCAACTTTTAAAAAAGAAAGGAACAAAGGGGGAAGAAAAGAAATGTAGATGTGATTAAGAAATCAAGATTTCCGAGTCCCAGTAGGTGTCTTAGAAGATGGTATGGATGACAGGGTCTTCAATGAGTGCACAGTCCTTTTGCGAGCGTTAAGGACAATGTCGTCTGGACTGGGACCATCGAATGTAAAAGTTGAGCGAGGCAAGCTTTCTCCATTGAAAGGCGAGTCAGGGTGTTGGCGAGTTTTATGCGACTCGTCCATAGAAGTCTCAACCTCCTTGCGTCTTTTCTCCTTCCTGCGTCTCGCCTCTTTGGATTTCACTTTATCTCGGAAAATTATGTTATTATCGACGAGCACAGAGGCGAATGCAGAAGGCAACGCACGTGCGGACGTTGATTTGGGCCGGAAGATGGGAGATATAGGGTGCTCAATATCGCCTTCTGAGGGGAACCCTGGGCTTGCTGGTGTTTTTTCGCCCGCTCGCTTAATTTTCATAGCCAATTTGGAAGGCTTAGCGTCCGAAGGGGATGTCCCAATAGGTGATTGAAGAGGCACAACATTTAGTTTGGGGATTACATTAGATCGCGACGGATCAGTCAGACTGTATAGAGACTGGTAAGAGGTAGTGATCGCAGTTGTTACAGAAGGCCCATTGGCTATGGGAGTGAGGTATTCCGTGGTTGTTTTGGGAAGCTTGGGAACCCTAGTTGCGTCGACTTTCTGCTGAGCTAGTGTTGCGAGTTTGGAAAGAGGGCGGGAAGAAGAAAGTTCGGACGCAGGCGTCTGCAGCGAGGGCGGATATTTGTTGGCTGCTTCGGCCTTTTGCTGAGCGAGTAATGCCAGCTTAGAAAGGGGGCGACTTGGCGTTGACGGTGGCTTGACTTCCAAAACATTCTGAAGGGGGCCAGGGTTAGTCGGAGTTGGGGTTCTTGCTCGGTCTGAAGGCATGGAAGCCACTGTAGATACAAGCCCTGAGGGTATCGGCGTCGCCTCTTTGTCTCCCGCTTCAAGTTCCAGCGCAGTCTGAATGGCCTTTCGCACAAGTGATGAGGTCGACGATTGGAGGTTGGAAGAAGAGGAGATGGAGGGAGTAGGAGGAAGTTCTTTAGAGGAGGCGACGGAACTCGGGGGTCTCTCTGACTGAGCAGAGGGCCGGAGAGCGGGAAAGGTTTTAATTGATCCTGTCACTGAGGTACCCGATGACCTTGAGCTTTCACTCTTCGTAGACATACTGGCCCGTGAACTAGCCAATTTGGACAACTTGGAATGCGACTTGTTAGATAACGATGGGACAGGAATAGGGTCTTGAGGAAAGGGTTGAGTGCTTGACTTGGAGTTCAAGTCCGGGATTGAAGGTATAGTGCGGAGCGACGAAAGGGGTTCGCTAGCCGTCATAGGGTATGGTTGATGGTCCGGGGAAATTGTTGAAGAATTAGAAGGAGGTGGATCGTACGTGGATAACCTTTGTATTGCCGACCCAGATGGTGACGCCCCACTAGTGTTTGGATCTAATTAATAACGAAAGTGCGCATCTGTCAGTAAGAGGTGAAAGAACACTTCACAAAAGGTACGGACTTACCTAACTCCTTTCCATAATCTGTTGTATCGCTCGAGACAAAGGATCGTGGTGTATTTGGGATCATAGATTGCTGACGAGGGCGATAGAGCATCGATGGCTCAGTTCTTTCAGTTCTTTCCGTTATCGTACTAAGTCTGTTTATACGAGGAGAGGGTGGAACGGCTAAGTAGGCTTGATTGTCAAACCCTGGCTGCTGCTGAGCAAGGAAGATAGATGGAAGGCGTGGCCGCGTTGATTCGTCATCGAAACTCTGGTCACCATCACCATCCGTGTAACATAGATCTCCGGACTGGTTTTGGTGTTGATACATAAACGATGCACCTTCCTGCAGATCCAACGAGGGCTCTCTCGCGTTGTCGTTTCCTTGTCATAGAGAATATGATTAAGTAGGATTCTTGTACCAGATCTGAGCGAAAGCGTAGAGAAGAAATGCACCTTCTCAGAAGTAACGTGTCCTTCCAGACAAAGAATAACCAAAGCAAAAAGGGGGGTGTATGAAGGGTGAAACGCGACGCTTACCTTTTTTGCGCTCCTTAGCAAGTATCCTTTCAAGCTCCTCTGGTTTACTGATAAGACTGAGAACAATTGCTCAAGAATCGACGAACCAAGTGCCCATTGGACCGTTTTTTCAACGTCAAAGTAGTATTCCCAAAGCACGTCTCTTATGGCATTGTCGGAGAGTCCGGACTGGGCTTTGTTACCGATAACCAATTTTACTTGATCAAGCGCATCGTTCATTTGTGCTTGGGCGAATTCAGCTTGTACAAATGCCAGGAGTGCAGTTTCGTGCAGACCTTGTTGCTCAGATGTCATTTCTTCTTCACCACCATCGGACAAAGCATCATCATCGAGCTCATCTGGAATGCACAGGTTCAGTGATGCGTTTATGAACTAGAGAGTACTATTACCTGCAATATTGATATTCCGTATGTCCCTATGCCTCGACATGATAGGAATAGTTCGTGAACAGATCAGTAGATACTATTTGGGGACAATTCTGCCTGAGAGCCTGATTGTCAAGGCCACTGCCAAACAACTACAAAACACCCATAAACTTTCTGCGACACGACTGTCAAGAACCTTCTGCACTGCTGAACTATTCTCGATATGTTTTCTGCCATCAGAGCCCAAGCTACACGTTCTTTATCTGCGCGCGTACGTATTTCGTTACATTTTTGCGCATCCCTGTCTCACGTTAAGTAGGCCTTTTCATCCTCCCCAAGTCGCGCCAGTGACCTCTCTAAGCTCACCCTCATTGGCTACCTAGTGAAAGACCCAGAAAGTCGATTCACCAAAAATGACAAAGAATTTATTGCGTATGTTTCCTTCCCCAATTACCTTATTTCATACTTAATCGCGTCCAAGTTACACTGTCGCAACAAAAAATAGTCCACCACCACCAGATGCGAATGGAGGTGAGCATGACCTTACTTCTGAATCACGTACACATCCTGAGGCATGCAGAACGTCGTCCCGCCACATCAACTTTTCATAGAGTGCTATCTTTCAATGAGTTTCCTAACAAATATTTGCGCACATTGAAGAAAGGGAGTAGAGTTTACGTGGAGACGTCTTTCGAATTGCGAGAACCCGAACCGGAGGCGGACCCTTCTACACCTCAAGGGCAACGCCAAATTTTCCTCCGACATGGTTAGCTCTTTTTGTTGAATTTGTTCCTTGTGTATTCACCGTCATCTAGAAAGTATTCGTGTACTCAATTATCCAAAACAAGAGGCGGAACATGCAGAACAAGCTGGAGAAGAGAAGCCTTTCATCTAGTCGCGGGCACGGCGAATTGCTTGCATCCTTCAATGCTCTTCGTGGCGGTCGAAGGGAGATTCGGGCCTCTTTTCAAATTCATTGGATGCTGGTGGATCCGGTAGCCATTCCTGTATTTATGCGTAAGCTTGCGTACGAAATATTGATTCCATATAATTACTCTGCTTTCTTGTCGATGAGGTGTAGGCACGGGCTCCTCGGGCAATGTTGGCGCAGTTCGGCTGTTTCGTCGCAACTTGGCCAAGTAATCGCGGATCGTTGTTGATACCAGCTAGTATCCCCTGCGTGAACATGCAAACTACGAGAACGATAAATAGCAAACTCACGCTGTGATCCTCTTGCGAAGACCCTGAATAACATGCAGCCACTGCGATTGGGCAGCAAAACGCGTTCTGCTAGAAGTGATCAACAAATATCCTATTTCTGATCAGGGTAATACAACCTCCAGCCATATTGGAAATGCTATATACAGAGAAAAATAGTTTACAATCAGAACTTGACAGAAGTGGCGAACAGCTTACCCCCTCCTTTAACTCGAGAAAATTCGCCCTGCATTCCAGATTGTTGAGAACTCTTGCTCATTGCGCTCACCCTTTTTCCACGTAGAAGCTCGAGTGCCCTGTTCGTCTGACCGTACCTATCATGCTCTCTAGGCATGCCCAGCTATCCAAACTGACGTCGCCTATTCCACTTGCATCTCCCAAATCACCGACTGTACAAGCGAATAAAGTGTGACCAACAATCGTCTGTATCGATATGACGAGCCCCTTCCCTTTGCCATGACGCGAAGAAGCTCGAAATCTTTTTCTCAAAGAAAGGCCCTATCCATGTTTCATGAAGACAATCTCCAGAGTATAAGGATCAGGCCTGGCATCTCACCAAGGTCACTGCGTCTGTTGAAGAGAAAGATGAAAACCGATATCTTCCTTCTTCTAACAGCGTTTGAGAAGCGAGTTCAGCATCGGATGGGGGCATGTTGAGTAGCCCCTCAAACATGAAGTAAAACACAGCAGTAAGAAAGATGTAGTGCTCAGAGAATTGCTTTGGATGGGTGTGATGTTAAGATGGTTTCTTCAATAGTTCGCATTTTACCTAAATGAACATAATCTGCAGGTTTGCAGGTTGTAATCAATACTCAAATCATGTGTTCTGTCTGCGTGTCAACGTCGAGGCCGGCATCGAGTTCGTGGTCTCCTGCAGGTTTGATGATGTTACAGGACACGACTGGTGAATTGGAGTCCTTACAGGAATTGGAGACTAGATTATCATTTTAATTTTGTCAAAAACACGGAGACATGAGGAGTTTCATAATATTGTACATACTGGTTCTCGTACGGAAATTGCCAGTTTACCAAGCTTGACCCCGGCTATCTCTTGCCGGTCACGACAGTTTACAGCCCCAGGCGCGTCATTCGAATTGAATCCTCTCCTCAAAGTAACGCAGCCCAGTGGACGATGATTAGAAATTTGAATATCTGACGCATCGTAAACCATCAGAAATAACTGAGGCTACCAATGGAATTCTTCAATGATGTTGGCGCAGACCCTCTTAAACCTTCACTGTTCGAACTCCTCGCACAGGAGCAATTGAGAGATCTCTTGCAACCTGCTCTCAAATACGTCTTGGCGGTAATGTAGCATTGACTTTGACATCCCAAAGAGTTCAATATTCAATATATCCAGGTCTTCGCACAACGTTACCCTCGCTACCTTCTGCGAATTGTCAACCGTCATGAAGAATTCTATGCTCTTATCATGCTCATTGTGGAGAGACACTATTTAAGAAAGTACAGTGCGTACTTCATGTCGCTTCTGTTCAAAATACTTCCTAATTTTTGTAGACGCGTCGTTCGCCGAAAATTTCTATGGTTTGAAACGGAGGCGCAGACCATACATTGAACCTGAGAGGGCTAAAGCCGCGGTTGGAGGTACGCTCGAGGGGGAAGCGTTGAGAAGCCAGGAGATCCAGCGTTCTCTTTTTTTTTTGGTTGGTTTCTCTATACTGTTGATGCTATCTCTGACAACAAATATCATATAGATCTGTATCCCTTATATCAGAGCCAAGGCCCAAGACTACTTTGAGGAGCTTGGTGGTGGTGTAAGCTCAGATGTAGTGGACGAAGGATTGGACACGCGACGCCTTCAGGCTTTATCAGACCAGGTCAGCTTAAGGACATGCGTAAACGGATAAGCGAAGCTTAGATTTACTAGAGTCTCCGAGGACAGTTCAGGCGTGCTTTCAAAGCCATATACCCCTATCTTAATACGGCCATTGAGCTTTGGCTACTTCTCTGGAACGTTGGTTATCTCTTTGACAGGGCACCTTCTTACAGGCCGTGGTTAAACTGGATAGGCGTAGACGTACGGCGGCTTGGGATTGAAGATTATGTAGGGAGCATCATTTCTATTCTTGAAAGCCAACTAAAATCATTGCTGCAGAATGCTGCCAGTTTGGCATCTCAGAAGGCAATGCCTGAAATACGTAGCAGTCTATTGGCTCGTTTTCGACGGCTCATTCTTACCCTACCACGGTTGTTATTGGACTCCCTGCGACTTCTGTTGCCTACAGCAATTTTTTTCATTAAGTTTTTGGAGTGGTGGTATTCTCCTGGCTCGCCAGCTCGTTCATTGTCTACTTCTCCACAAGGACCAGCTATACCACCGCCGAGTATGTTGCCGCCACATCCACAGGGGATTGGATTTGACAAGAGGGCATATGGAAAATGTCCCATTTGCAAGAATCATATCAATAATGCGACCGCTTTACCTTCGGGATATGTTTTTTGCTACCGCTGTGCTTATGACCAAGTAGAGAAGCACAGAAACTGTCCAGTGACTCTTTTGCCAGCCCAGGTGTG